>NQII01001412.1:76952-111070 GCA_002778355.1 Clitarchus hookeri
GGGGGGGAGTGGGACTCTACACGATATTAGGCAGGTGTACCAGTTTTTTTTGGCTCTTCAGTGTAATAAAGAGCATGGTTTCCACCCATCTGTCTCCGGTAGCATTTTCTGATAATGCATTCAATAATTTTTAATTCTTTCCTGTCGAAAGGGCTTTTATAGTGTCTATGTTGGTTTTTCCCTTTTACTTCTTAGTATACGAGTAGTAGTTAGCTATAAGTACACTCAAGGAGGTTGTCATAGCCGAAACGAGGCCATGGCATCCCAATCCCTTGCTGCCGCAACGCATGTCTCCGTGCATGATTTCCTTCCCTTGTAGGTGTATGGGACGCACTTAACTCCCGTCCCTACCACGGGCTCACACCTAACACTTAGTTTCAGAGTACGTTAGTATAAAAAAATCCTCAGTCTTGCATCAAACTACATGGCTGTAGCCGAAACACTTCGGTCGTCCGCACACAGGGCTAGAGACAACACCTTATTACTCTCTACACTACATCAAAAGGCCAATAGGTACACTGCACCGGTCACATAGGGTGCCCTGCCTAGGCTGGTTATGTGGGAACTAGGGAAATGTGAGAAATGGCCCCAACTACCACTCGTTTTCCAGGTCGAGAGAAACACATGCCAGTCGAGGTAGGGGTTGGGGGGTTAACCAAACCAAACTAAACTAAATAAATTAAACTAAACAAATTTATAATAAACAAACATTTTTAAATAATAAAAATAATTTATTTAAAAAATTAAACATATATATATACACATACATATACTATATACATATATAGTATATATACATATACTACACTTAATACTAACTACTCATAATGACGCACAGACTTGATAGTTTGTTGCAGGTCGGGAAGAAGAGGACTTCGACTTCGAGAGGAGGGGCTCTACTGTTACCGGATTCTGTAAAGATTCTGGTACCAGGGGCCCATCCAACTCTAGTTTACTAACAAGGGTTTTTTTCAATGTCACTACACGAGGAAACGATTAAATGTACCACGAGGGCTGCCCTTGGAGACTAGGGACTCACCTACATATTATATGCGAAATTAATTAGCACACTTGAACACAACAGGCCAACATGTTAGACAGACATCACGACACTGACATTCACTCCAGCCGGGAGGCTGGAGGGGAGCTTCACTCCCCCGCCGAACACACGAATACATACATTTTTCTTATAATATGCAACACCAATCAATAGCCTTAATACGGGTCCGGTGCCCAACAAACCACAGCAACGCGGCGCCCCGCCACCGACCCAATGATTTGAGTATGTGTCGGGGTGCATTTGTTTTACAAACACCCAGTGAGTTACGGGAGTCAAGGCTCCCGGTCTCACGACACTAAGGCCATCTGGTGGCATATGAGTGTATGAGGACGGCAGCCAGCGAGAAGGTAGCAGCTACACTGTGCACCTACAAGAACCTAGAGTTCTTCAAGGCAGCGGCACTGCACAGTAGCTCTTCTTAAAGATACTCGTGCAAACTAAATGCAAACAAGTGCGGCTAGTTCTTGTTAGAGCTACCGCAGGATCCCGAATCGGCAGTCCAGCTCATGTGTCGGGCAGCTGGCCTCGCAGAAGAGCATGTGATAGTAGAGTGCGCATGCCGACTGCACCCAAGCTGCACCCGATTCACACTACACACACTGCAATACATTACACGTTAAAAGCACACACGCACAAACAAGACAAGAAGACAGAGGCGCACTATTTCAGGGATCAACTGCGTGGGTTCTAGGGCAAGGAGACCTGCCCCAACTCCACTCGAGAACCAAGCCTAGGGGCACACACTGGTCCAGGAAAGAGTGATAAATGGGACAACCTATAAAATTCAATCATAATAATCATTATCCTAATTCACTGTATATATCACTTATATTACATAGCAAATACTGTTCGTATCGGGCAATATTTGTAGCAAAAATAATACATTTAATATATCTATAAAATAAAAATACACATCACAAAACAAAATATATATTATATACCCAAAATTACACACCGACTTGATAGTCTGTTTCAGGCCGGAACTAAGGAAACAGTATAATATGGACNGGGGGGGGGGGGAGCCCTGCTCTGACCAGCATCCGAATAGATTCTGATACCAAGAGCCTCTCTAGTATACTAACAATGACTTTTCCTCCAAACAGGTTTGCACCTTCAGTACTTAGGCAGAGCAAATTTCATCACATCCCCTCCCCCTAATTTTTTACAAGTTATCATAATTGAAATAAATCAGACTAAGAATAAAACTGCTTAAACTTTCAATTTCCTAGCAATCTACTGAAAATAATTGAATTTTATAATATGATGTGATCCGCACATTCACGAGTCCTTTGTGCCCACTATGACTGCTGCAGTCGTGTCCACACACCAGACACACCACACCGATAAGCTCGTGGGCACGAGTGAGGGTGTGCATGGTAGTATCAGTACAAGTGCATCAGTGTTTCTAAGTTATTCTGTGTTATTATTTCATCAGTGTATTTCATCAGGGTATGTATTAATAGAATCAGTGTATTTCATCAGTGTATTTCATCAGGGTATGTCATAATATCACCAGTGTATTTCATCAGTGTATTTATTAATAGTGTCAGTCTATTTATTAAGTGTATATAATTAATATAACTTTTTGTCATCATAATGGAAGACAGTCTACACAGTCACAGCCAGAGACATTTGACATTTTACATTTGGTAGTACTGTGGCTGGTACGATAGAAACATTTAGAATTAATATAATAATTTTTATTGTATATTGTTTAAGGGAAAATTATGTCATCTTAGTTTAATTTAATTTATGTCCCTTTCATCTCATTATCATTTTTTAGTGTATCTTGTACTTCATCGCTTCACCGCGTGGCATCGGCTGCGCTCAGGTAGCGGAAGCCGGGCCATGCTTCCCCCCCCCCTCCACCCAAAGTTCTCGTCAGCACTTCAATGCATCCAGACTTGTAAGTCTCTCGCTCCACAGAGGCCCTCGGTGCTGACATCATCAGTTGAACTTATATCCATTGGCATCGACGTCATAAACTGAATCATTATTTTATTTGTTTCATTAATTTACTTGTATAGCGCCGAGGGGAGAGCGATGTGATTCTTATCAGAGAATTGTTAAGTGCATTCGAGTTTCACATTGTAAAGACCACGTTGTCGCTCACAGTTTCTGGGGCAATTAAGGCCACGTGTTTTGTATTATAGTTGTGTGTGCAGTAAGGAATCTCAGGTAATAAATACCTCCACCAGTATCGTTCGTAAGTGTTTTATTTGTAATTAATTAAGGCGTGCAAGGCGGCCTACAGACTCGCCATCATTGTGTGATGGAGTGTTGACCAGAGTCCCCTAGGCCGTCAACCGAAACGACTCTCATCTCATCAGCTCACCGCAGAGCTGTGGCACCGGGCACATAATTATTACATCCTCAACTCTGGCAACACCGCGGGTCAAGTTGGCTTTCCTAGCTCGGGACAGGAAATTCACCATAGCCAAGCTTGACCACGTCAAATATATTACTTTGGACTTTTTCGTAAAGCAACCAACATACGCCAGGAAAAAAAAGGTATGGCATAAGCAAATGTATATATTTATATCTAGTAGCATTATTAAGTAACTAATTCAGTATAAAAAAACCTTAAATGACTAAGCGCCTTCGCGCATATGCATATGTGAAGAAAATATTTCCAATATCACTACGCCCACACAATGAAGTGTGCCACATGTGCTGCCCCGGGAGACTAGGGACTCACCCACACATTACATGCGAAATTAATTAGCACACTTGCACACAAAAGACCAACATACCAGGCAGACATAATGACACAGACAATCATTCCACGCGAGGCTGGACGGGAGCTTCACTCCCCCGCCTAACACAAAAACATGTAATTTTACTTTATAATAGGCAACACCAATAAACAGCCTTAATACGGGTCTGGTGCCCAACAAAACATAGTTACACGGTGCCCCGCCGCCGACCCAATGATTTGAGTATGTGTCTGGGTGTATTTGTTTTACAAACACCATGTGAGTTATGGGAGTCTAGTCTCCCGGTCTCACGACACCAGGGTCATTCGGTGCCGTATGAGGGATCGGTGGCGGCAGTTTTTGTCTATTATATTGTACATTTGCTTTCTAGTGCACACATCACAAATGGGAAAATAAAATGTTGGTTGTTATTATATGTTATCACCTGAGAACTTTAAAAAAAAACACTGTCTGTAAAATAATAGTTCACCACACAGTTTCGTGCAATGTGTTGTACTTATAAACTGGCAGTATGTTGAAGGCATATGCGAATTTTTTACTTGGCCCCAGAAAATACATAACATTTTGGAGCACTATTAGTTGTGGGAAGAGAATATGGTATATTGCAAGTTTATTGTGCACTGCTTGTTTGATAATCACGCACTTTAGTTATTTCCCATCTTCATTCAGAAAACTGCGACGTCAAGGTGGCCATAATGCTGTGTTGCCAAATATACTAACATGAACCTTACAATTGACGAGAATTCCTTTAACAACAGTCCATAGTGAATACCAAATTCTCGATGGTGTTGTTAAGAGATCCAGTGTGTGCATGCTACTGGCCATAACTGCAAAAGTTAGTGAAGAGACCCCCAGGATAAAAATAAAGAAGATTTCGTATTGGGATCTGGTGGATGCCCAGGTCAGAACAAAAATTGTGTGTGACTTGGTGCACTGTTTTAAAATGTTTGACAGTGTCATGCACGTTTTTACAGTATGGGGCCATACATATTTTCCTAATTATCAGGACTCCGAACTGATTACAAAACTAAAAAATGTTTAAGCTGTAAAAGCTCCAGACCTATAGAATAAAATAATGGCAACTTGCCATAAAAAGCCAAGCCCATTTAAACTTGTAAATGTTGTACAAGACGATATCTACAATGTAAAGGAAGATGTTAATCCAGTGGTGGCTTCAGGAAGAATTTCAAAGGAGGGCACAAAGTTAAAAAATTAATGTGATACTTTATTTAAGAAGCACGGAACTAACAAAACTCTAAACACACCCGGGTTATCGCTTTTAGTAGTTTCGTCATGATCTCCAAGATCCGACTCAAAAAAATTCCCAATATGTATTGCATTATTTTATTGCAGAAACTATGTATATATTATTAATTCTACTATTTCATTGTGTTTTTTTAACTGACCTTCTCTATACTTCATTTAACTGATTTCTTATACCTACTTGGCTCAGAATAACCATTTTAATTTCATTTGGCAAATGCAGTTTGTTCCCTAAATGTTTTCTTACCTTATCATCCAAAAGTTTTAGGCCGACAACACCAAAAATAACACAACAAAAGCAATAATACACTGTTTTATCATCGTATCCTGCTACCGAAACAGCTTTTTGGATTTTTTAAACTCAAATTACATGTATAGTTTTTCTTTTGGGAGTGATAGGTTTGCTTTAGAATAAATTGTAATCTTGGAGGGACAAAATTTTTTATTTAATATATTTTGTGATACACTAACCATTACCCTAAAAAAAAAATTATTAATTCTGTTCACTTTTTATTAAGGAATACAGCATGCTACATGTAAGTTCAGTAAAGGCCTGTCTTCCAGTACGCTATCCTATCCTGTGTCTTAGACAAGTATATACTAATTCGTTCACGTGACCCTCTCACACCATGGCGCTATCCTATCCTGTGTCTTAGGCAAGTATATACTAATTCGTTCAGGTGTCCCTCTCACGCCAAGGTGCTGTCCCACCATCCCTCTTGACCTGTGCCCTAAGTCGAAGTATTCAGAAAACTGAGCTTTTGTCCCAAGTTGTGTCCAAACATGATATAAAAATAATACTACATATACTTTTGCGCGATTCGCGGAATGTTCATGTTGTACATGTAAACAATGGATGTGCAAGGTGGATTTTATCGAGATGTATGTGCTGAAATGCTAATTAGTACCATTTGTGTTCGGTCTGAATTATTTGATATGAAGGATTAACATTTTAAAAATGTAAAGTTCAAAGCAAATTCTTGGGTATCAGTTGCTGAACATATTTAAAATATAACAGTTAATGCCTATGTCACAATAATAAATAAATATTCAAATCACTAATCTCGTAAACATTAGATAATCAACAATTCAGCAATACGGGAATCACCTTGCAACAACTAATGTGCCGAATTTATTGCGATCTAGTGTCAAATTTTGAAAGCTCACTTTCAGACAATGAATGTGTAGACAATATTCGGACTGCGTAATTGTGACGTCACTTGACGTCGACATTCAGACACATCCTTGTCCACAGGCTGAAAGAAAACACTGTGTATAAACATGAAAAAGTAAATAATACATTAACTTTAAAAAATATTATATCATACACTGTTATTTTCAAAATATTCACAAATTCTTAAGCCTTGCATATAATACTGCAACAGTAACTGTACGCATGGTGCATTATTTCATCAGAAAACACATTGCTGCAACATATTTAAATAAGTATCGCAGACGAGACGCACCTGCCACGTATCGAGCGTGAAACGCGTGGGCAGAGTTGTCTTGTGCCCTAAATCTACCGCACTTCAGCTATTTCTGAGGCATCTCATGGAAAAATATACAGCAGCGTGGGCACAGACCATGTGTGCCCCAAAGCTGTGAGGGAAAACATTATCGGGGCCCAAAGTAAGGAGAGACTATTCGCAACCTAGCGATACAGAAGTTAATGACCAAATACGACACTTGTACACTTAAATTATCAAATAAAGATGAATAGAAGATCATTTATTTGCTGGGGCATATTAAATTTTGTTTGGGAGAGCACCTACCCTTGCACCCATTGACAAGAGCTGCCTCTGTATAGATCCTTACTATATGAAAACTGGAAAACCCCAACTTAAGTTAAAGGACCATAGAATGTATCAAATTAAAAGAAAGCATGAATTTTTGGAGATACAAGGCACCTATACAGGACCTTGGACGTCATGTGTTATCCATAATAAGAAGACGTTTCTTTTGGAACTTTACTTTTCTCAGCTGTATTCAAGACCTCTGCTTATCAAAGTAGCAAAAATGAAGTACTTAAAACTTTTGTACCCTGTAATGACACAGAAAGGATGTAAATTTTTTGACTCATTTCAACAAGACAACAATGATTTTGGGAATGATAGCATTGCTGATGCCTTCGACAATAGCAGTGTTGAGGAAAGATAGTGAAATATATCTTATGTGATAAAATTTCTTCATATTTAATATCACATGTAGTGCTAATTTTTAATACTATGTTATTTGTAATTATTAATTTATTCACTAATACATATTCTGACTTCCTAGGTTTCCTTTTTATTTCTTGGAAAAAAAAAAAGCACTTGTTCTATAACTTTCTTGCAAAAGAACCCATGTCCCTTACTACACTATTTAAATAATACTTTTTACATATACACTGCATTAATAATAATACCATTCCAGGTTTGTTACATAGCTTTGATTGTCTACTGAAGGTACTTGGTCTAAAATGCTACGGAAATGCATACAGTAAGTTGCAACAAAGGATTTTTTCTGTCTCTTGAAAAATTTACACAAATGGACAAGGGCTGTTTTTGTAATAAACCATTTAATTGTAATGAAATGTCCACAGCAAGACTCTGATTATGAGTTTTTACCAAGTTTGGCTACAATGACACTTGTGCAAAAATGGACGAGTGTAAAACTAAATGTATAGTTCAATTACACCATACATTAAAACAGTTCTGTTCCTAAGTTGAACATACATAAGCCACAACACAGTGCTATTAACACAATTAGCTGCAGATATTGTGTAGTTCTGCAGTAAGCAGAACAAAATTAAGTTTGTAATTTGCATGTTTATGACGTCTGTGGAAAGTGTATTCAAACCACAATAGCTCAGAGTATCCAGTTTTGATGATAATTAATGAGGCAAAATCATCAAGAGTATGGAGACTGCCCAAACACAAATGATTGTGTTCCAAGTTCTGCACAATCTACAGTGTAATTTCCAGAGTCTGGTGGATGTTCCTTCAGGGTGGGAATGTCATTTGACCCTTCAACAGTGGACGTACAAGGAGTACAATCAACTAAAAGATTGTGACTTGACATTGCCAGACATCACAGTCAGAGTACAACAGATGATTTTGTTAGGAACTTCAGAGCACCCCAGTGGCGGATTTACACATTTGCCGCCAGTATGCTATTCAAATTTTGCCGCCCCTACCGACCTCTGCAATTGGATACCCTAGTTCACAATCATATTAATTACAATTTTTTTGTCAATGAAATTGTAACTTTATGATTTTTGCACTATTGTCCTAATTACACCACCTTTTCCCCGTAATTAGTATGATTGCGAACTAGGGGATCGATGTGTCAGTTTCTAGATTATTTTTACAACCCAACGATTTAGTTAAGATTGTACAAGAAATAGTTTTTGGGTATATTCCTGAGCTAATAAAGGCTCAATCATGTACTACTAATAAGGAGGGGTAAGGTATGCCTCAATACTACTTACAAAATAATGTATATTCGGTAAACGTAATTAAATCATTTTTATTGCGCTTACTTACAGTTTAAAAACAATATATTAAATTATCTGGCAACAATCCGGCTGATGATGTCGATGAAATTCAATTAATTAAGTTATGAAAGTTTTACAATACCTTTTTGCGCGATTTTCTATTGACAAAATCATCAATTATATCGTCGTATGAAATCTTGTTCATTAGTTCTGACTCTATGCACAAAAGAGCTAAGACTTTTAGCTTTTCTTGGCTAAGGTAGATCTTAGATAATTTTTCACCCGTTTTAAGCAAGAAAAGCTTCTCTCACCCAAACAATTTGTCGCTGGTGTACATAGAGCCATGCGAACTCCTATATCCAAGTTTGGATAAACGTTTTGCAAATTCTGTTTTCGCAGTAACGAAGATAGACTTTTCAATGATCCAGAATCTGGTTTTACCAAAATTCTTTCAGAAGAAAGGTGGCATTGAAAATGTATGCATTCTTGAACTAAGTCAGTCTCTAAATCATTAGGATACATTTCTTCCAAGAGAAGCGCCTTTTCCGTAAGGGTTGATGATGACAATTCACTCATTTTGGTCAGAAATGAAACCTTTTCATTGAACCTGTTGTAGGCCTCCTGCCGTTTTTCTAATTCGGATACGAGTCTATCAGTGAGGACGAGAAATGTTTTAACCCTGAAAGTATCACTCGCAGTCATTCTCATTTCTTTATCGGGTGTTCCATTATATATATTTTTTTCTTTTCGGTTGTCTTTTTCCCATGTCTTTTGTATACTGCTTAAACACGCTTAATTCCATCGCCTTTTGTTCGAAATACTTAAAATTTTTTCGTTCAGCTACGAAAAACTTGCAAAGAGATTCGTAAAGATCGGCAACAGTGATAAAATCTACGGTAGAAGCCTGAATTTAAACACTCACTTTGTTTATTCTTTCCAAAAAAACATTCCACACAACAAGCATTACCGTAGTCTCCAGTTTTTCTAAATTCAAAAGTATTCCCGTCGCTTCGTTTCGCGTTACAGGCTTTTCGGCACAATCATCCTTGATTGATTCCAAAGTTTTAAGGACTTCGTGCCAACAATATCTCAAACTTCTACATGCGTCCTCTCTAGCTGACCAACGTGTCAGATTTACTTTCTTGAGCGTTTTCCCTTTCCCGATTTCAGTCATTAATTTTTGCCAGGGCTGTGTCGAACTTACAACAAAAACTTAGATTTCTTGAAGCAACATGAAGAAGCGACAAGCTTCTGTACAAGATTCAGCAGCCACAGTTGCCACTAAATTTAAAGAGTGGGCAGAGCAAGGAACGAAAAAAGCAAAAGGTGCTTGGCTTTGAATTTGAGCCTGTAAGCCATTGTACACACCAGACATGTTCGCGGCATTATCATATGATTGTCCACGACAGTCTTCAATATTTATGCCCAGTGTTTTGAGTTCCGAAATAATGGCAGAAAACATTTCTTCAGCTTTATGTCCCACTGAGGGCAAAAACTTGAGAAATCTTTCACACGGTTCGCCTGTTTCCAAAACGTATCTAATGACGAGGGTAAGTTGGTCCACATGTGCTATATCTGGTGTTGAATCGATGATTAAGGAAAAATATTTCGCCCTTCATATCTCATCACTAATGTGTTTTAAGACTTTATGACTCATCAAGAGAATAAACTCATCGCAAACGGTCTTTGATAAGTAACTGGTACTTCCAGATCCTTGATTCCCAAATCGTTCAATATGACTGGCTAAAAAAGGATCGAATTCAGCTAACAGTTCCCAATAATTTCCGTTATGCGGATCACCGAACTTTTCATTTTTTCCTCTGAAAGCGAGGCCTCTTGAACACAGTCGCTTCACTACGGCAACAACCCTCTTCAGAACGTTTCTCCAATAAGTAATTCCTTCATCAATCTGGACATGCAGTAAATTATCGAGTCGACCATCAATCTCACTTCTAACTTTCAAACTAAGGATACTAGATTTATGACACGCAGAGTTTTCATGCTGAGCTACTCGGTGTTCTGCATTTTTCCAGTCATTAAATCCTTCGTTCTCAAACTGAGTCTTATTCTCCAATGGACCGAATGCCAAACAAGCCCCGCAATATACAGATCTTTTACTTTCAGAATAAATAAGCCAATTTCGGTCATTCATTTCATTATTTTTCATTTTTCTTTGGAAGATACTCACTGGAAAGAAACGACGCTGATCAGTATATATTTTTTCAATTTTAGAGAAGTCACAAGACTTGTTTTGATCGAAGCCGTGCCTTGCGATAATCTCCCTTAAAGTATCGTTGATTTCCCGTAAAGCTGGATCTTTGTTTAGATTTACTGTTGTTTGCACTTGGTCATTACTTAACGTCTGATTCTGATAAGCATCTTCAATTGTTATACTTATTGATGATTCCTCTACCGCCTCTACGTCAAATACATAAATATCCGTTTTTTCAAAAGTAGATGCTTCAACAGATGACTGTTGTTGATGGGCCGCAGAGTTCAAATCTGTTTCATCTTTTCCAGATTGTATTGTGTCAGTGCATGTTGTTGAAGTTCCTGGTCTTTCAAAAATACTTCCATTTCCACTTAAAAAAAAACCAAATTTTTGTCGTTTTACGAATAATCTGTTATTGTTCTCCTTTTTTCATTTTGGCCTTCTTTTTATACTCAGCTCCACTAAGTCGCTTTCTCCCATCACTCATTCTAACACTTTCTTGGATTCCAAGAACTGAAACAAAAAAGATAACATTGGGAGTTTTATTTCTCGTACATCCTTGGTTCCGACTTCCAGACATTGGATAATTACCTAACATAAGTACAAGAAATTTATTTAAGTTTGATATAACAAAAAAATAGAAATATATTTGCATAGCTTTCGAAACAGCTATTTACCAAGTTAAATTACGTCTTACTGATTCGTTACGGATGATTTATTGTATTATATTATGATTACTTACCTACTATAAGTTATAACGCACCGGTGATATTATGCTATGGAATTATTCATACAATCCACGAAACACTTTGAAAAATTACAGCACACAACCAGAAAAAGTAAATACGGGACGGGACTTGCCCGTTTGTATCGCCCGCCGCCGCTCTATATATCTATCTCTCTGGAACTCAGTGCCACCACGCGGCGTACGCCTACAACAGCACGACCCCGCTTCGGCTCCCGCGGCGGCCGCGCCGCGCTGCGCTCGTGCAGTCAATTCGGCCAGACGCACTTAGCGAACGGTCATGTCACTCGTTCCCGCGCCGCAACCAAACGCGACTACGAAAATTGTAGAAAAATTTATCTAAGTGGTGAAACATATTACATGTTGAATTGTTTGTGTGGACCTAATAACATTTAGGTATTTAAATATGAATCTTTTGAATTTCTGTAAGACATAAAAAAAAATTTGGCCCCAAATTTGCTGCCCCTAAAATCTGTCACCCTAGGCTCCAGCCTACTCAGCCTGCTGGTAAATCCACCACTGGAGCACCCACAGTGTGTTTCCAGGTATGCATACAAATGATACTTGTGTTGAGCGAAACTGTATATCTAGAGGCCTTCAACATGCATCCTGTTGGACTATTGCCTACAGAAATGGCTGACCAGCATGATACAGAGAATATTGAGTGTGGACTAGCGAATAATGGTACTGTGGTCTGTTTACAGATGACTGTACGATATTGCAGTATATCGATTAAAAAGCATCATTGCTGAAATACTGTAATTGCTAATGGCCCAACATATCACAATATTAGTTTTACGTTAATTTTTTTTTAGTGATATAAGTGTAATGTTATGTTAACAATAAGTTATATGCAATATTTGCAATATCAATAGGAGTATAACCAATATTTGTGATGCCATATTCGTGACATCAATATAAAGCGATATTTGTGATATATCATCATCAATTTTCAATACTCTTTGGGAGTGATATATAGCATTGACACCAGTATGGTTAACATATTTGAAAAAGTATAGAAAAGTGGATATCACACAGTCCTAAATGAGTCTAGGTACATTCTTCTCTGTGATTCCAGCTATTTTAGATACAGTTAAAATGGGGCAGTAAGTTCAGTCCATCTGACATCTTTGACAGAGACCATTATAGTAGAGGTGACATCATCTTGATCTGGAGCAGCATCATTTTGGTCTCTCAGACAATACGCCACATGTGTTTTTTGCTCTGTGTAGGTCAGCTGTACATATATGTTATCCTCCAACAGTTCATCATCCTCATCAGTGCTGCATTGGTGGATGAGTGTCAAGAAACAGAGGGCATCACATGTTTGGATTGGCCAGCTAGGTCCCGTGATCTCAACC
Organism: Clitarchus hookeri; assembly: GCA_002778355.1. Classification (NCBI taxonomy): domain Eukaryota; kingdom Metazoa; phylum Arthropoda; class Insecta; order Phasmatodea; family Phasmatidae; genus Clitarchus; species Clitarchus hookeri. The sequence continues at coordinate 89,786 of NQII01001412.1, forward strand.
CTTTTAAGCATGGTTGGATGTACTTGAACATCACATTGCAAGGTTACCAGTACATCAACAAACCGTCTAGAAGTTTTGAAAGACTTTGGTCCATAACCCAATTACTGCTCAAAAGTCTTGTTTACAACATGGAAGCCTGTTGTACTAATGTAACTGTCCAAGGTGAACGAACACACATCATATCGATTATTTACCATGTTAGTGGTGTGGCATGGGTTATGATAGATTTCATATAGTCTATTATTGCCAGACTGCCTTTGGAGTGGAGGATATGCAGAAATCTGTTATGAATATCTTTGAATATGCTGTTGATTTAAAGTGATACAGTTTGTAGCACCTAATGTTGGTAGAAATGTAGTAACTTACATTATCCTTAATTTTGCACTTGAGTGCACCTTGTTTATTCAGTCATTATGTGGGAGACATATGCATATTATGGATTACGAAAAAAAAATAATGTTCTTTTGGAAAAGGACGTTAATCCTATAGGCATACTGAAAAAGAAAGTTCTTTAAAGTCATGCTATCCCTTATATAAAAAAATAATTTCAATTTCGCTTAGGTAGAAATGAAACTTTTCTTTTATGAGCACTAACCTATGATATGAGATAAAGCACATAGAACTGACCTGTTATTAACATTACTATCATCTCAAGTGGTGTGTAGATTTCGAGTTCATGTGAAACTTGACTTGCGGCCACGTAATAGTTTAAAATTAAGATGACTTTCAAAATGCTTGCTAGTGGTATATTTTTATCATTTTTGAAGTCTATCAGCCGTTGAACTACATGGCCCAGAATCAGTGGCCCCAGCAATGTACTGTTCACACCCCACAAACTCTCTCTTACTGTATTTAGTTCAGCTGAGCCCATCTGCAACCAGTAACAAATATCACAATTTCTTTGTGCACTGTAGTTTGAACTGATGCACATAAAAAAACAATTTTTCATTTAATATAGTTTAAAAATTAATTTTTTTATAAATAAGTTTTTATTTTTATTTTAGTGTTGGAAGTGGTAGTCTTGCAGTATGATCTAAAATAAATTCATAGTGTAAAAATATGTAATTTACTTAGCTGTCCCAAATATTTATTTTAGAGAAAATTTAAGCACTTCACACTTTATGGTGGTGAAATTATTTGGGATGTAACTGAATAACACTTAGAACTCGTGGCTTTAGGTTCATCATGAAAATGAGTCATGAACGTATATACTGTTTATAGTTTAAAAGGTGGTGTATACTTTTGTAGTTAGAACTGAACCACTTCCAAAATATGGAAAGCAGAATCTATGGAAAGTGTTTAATAGGACAAAGAATCTGCTCCTTCGCAAAACCACATTATCAGTACCTCATTTAACGGAAATAATAACTTTTTATTCTCTTATTTTACTATAGATTTTACGATGTGTTAGTATTTTTGTAAGCTATGGATAAACTTCTTAATGTGGTTGGGTACGTAGACCTCATGTAGATAGTTTAGAATACAGCAGAACCACAGAAATTCCAACTAATTGAGACTCAGACCTGTTCGGATTCACGAAGATTCGGACTATCTGAATAAATATGGAAAAATACACAGTAAATGCTCCAGACTTTTTTTTAGTGCATTGTAAATAAATAAGTGCTGGCGGTGCATCACCCACTACCTTAGCGTGGAGTGTAGGCAGAAGCACGAGGGTAGTGACCTTGAGTTGAAGTGAGCCACCATTGCCATGCTGTTGCAATTGCTTAGGGCCTTCTCTATGATTTCAGTCTGTTTTAAAATCAATCTATAATATACACACATAATTAATGTATTTTGATCTTGTTATCTATATTATAAGGTAAAATTCCATCTTTAAGAAGGAATTATTATTTTTTTTAGACATCTTACTTCATAATATAATTAATTTTATTGTCAATTTTGTTGAAATGATGTTCGGATTATCCGAAATTTTGGAATTTTGGGGTTCGGATTTCCGGGGTTCTACTGTACTGATATTTCATATTGGACAATGATGCTGTTCAGGTTTATAACCTGAGTCTGTAATTTAAGTCTGTCACTAAACATTGTTATTGCTTTGATTATTTTATTGAAATCCTCACATGCTTTTTTTTTTAACACTTGCATAGCCTCACCACTCGCAGTGAGGTTACAGAAGCCAACATACGTACACATACGTAATTATTTTTGTGCAGATTCACTCTTCACATGTCAAAGTGGCACCTGTCTTCAAAGCACTGCACTGGTGAAACTGTGAAATTTTACAGAAAAATGACTATCACCACCGAATTCAAAGTTACATAAAATACATATAACTTAACTAATGTTTGGTGCAGCTGAGTTTGTTTAAACCTTTCAAGTGTTTATGTAACAAAACAATGACAACATATAATGGAAAGCAAAACTAATTTCCTCGGGTTTTCTGAAAAGCGTTTGTCACACTGTCAAAACTTTTACTTCAAGGTTTATTTTACAGTAATATATGAAGAGGACTATCTGAAAATATGTAGCCATAACATTTTTCCATCAGAGAAATTTGTTAAAAATAAGCTTGAAGGTGTTACAGTGTCCGAGTTTCGGAGCGGATGAACATTTAGGCGCCCCTCTTAAGGTTCCCGCCTACCTGGTGCTCGAACTGCGTCGCAGTGTATTACAAATACACATTTTTCGACGAAACTATTAAAAATTCATCCAATGTGCNAAAAAACCACACATTTCAGATGAGGGCTGTGGAGTGCTTTCAAGACTTCATACAAATTAGAAACACCATTTTTAAGTCCTCTGAAATGGCTAAAAAAAGCTTTTTCAAAGTTTATCTCAAAATATATATATGTCAGATACACACAAAACTACTCGAGGACCCTGCATTGAACCTTCCTACAGACTTTCCACCAATAACATAATAGGGTTACTGCTGAAAGTCCCATAGGTACACGCAGTGCAATGAGAACACTGCGCACCAGTTCAGAGTCTTGCGCTTAGCGGCGATGGGGTACTTGACTCGTATGTTAGTGTCGTCCTTATCGTCCCTGTGCCTCAAACGCCGAAAAAAGCTCTAGGTAAGCAGGATCCTTAAGACAATTTTGCTTCTCTTATAAATGTAATTTTGGTGCTATCAAAACTTAAATTACGTCCTGCATGAAACATGGATACAAATCTATAACCCAGAAGCAAAAAAAGTACATAAGTGTCAGAAATATGTTATAACAATTCTAGAGATTTTATGCAATATATCAATGCATCTCGGTGAACAAAAACAGTTTGGGTAACCGTTTACTCTCATTCTAGCACCCTTTACTAAATTCAAGGGGGGGGGGGTGTAATGCCTCCTAGTTGTTATGCTACTGATTTGCATTAAAACTCACTGCAACAGTTTAGAACTTTGTACATACGGTTTTGTATCAGACGCTTCTGTACAGCATCTTCTTACTGCAATATACTATTATTATTTTTTAGTTTGCAGGGCTTTCATATCTTCTCATAGTTCATAACAAACAATCTACGATATATATACACATATACAGGATGATTCCAAAATCATGGGACAGATATTGAGGGGTGGTAGAGCTCACTAAAACAAACAATTATTGTATAGGAATATATGGGCGGAAGTGACGCGTTGAGGCACAAACACAAAAACATAACACATTAACGGCCACCACGATCGCCAGATTTATCAAGTCTCGATTTGTTCCTATGCAGGCATTTGTAAGCCCTCGTAGACTCCAGTTGATTCAATCGAAGACCTCGTCGCTCGACTATCCTGTGCGGCTGCACGCGTGCTTGAAATACCCGGCGTATTTGAATATGTTCGCCAATCACTCCACCGACGCTACCAAGCTGGCATTATTGTCGGCGGTAGCAATTTTGAGCAATTATTATAAACATTGCTGTAAAAAGGCATTTAGCGGCGACGTTGTAAATAAACACTTTGTTGCATATCATGTGTTATTTTTGTGTTTGTGCCTCAACGCGTCACTCCCGCCCATATATTCCTATACAATAATTGTTTGTTTTAGTGAGCTCTACCACCTCTCAATGTTTGTCCCATGATTTTAGAATCATCCTATATATATATATATATATATACACTAGCAACTCAAAGCCAAACTACTTCGACATTGCTTTTAACTCACATATTATGCTAATATTTAGGTAAATTACATACTCACTAAAACTGTTATCAAAAAAGGTGTGACGAATATTGACAGATACTTGCTTAGAACGACGCTTAAGATAGCACATGCTTCGTTGCCAAATCCATCCAGGGTCAGTATGACAGTAGTTCGAAATGATGCTGGTAGGCAGGTAGTAATGATAAGACTGCAATAAAAATACAGAATTTTCCAAACATTTTTGTCTTGTCTGTTACACACATTCAAAAATTTTAAGTGTAAGCAGATATATAAAAACAAAGATTCGTTTCATAGAAATTTCTTACAAAAAAATGTTTTGGTATTATTTAGGCCTACTCTAAAGCACAAATGTTTCCAAATTTAGTCAGTCATGTTTTTAAAAGTATAAANAATTTTCCAAACATTTTTGTCTTGTCTGTTACACACATTCAAAAATTTTAAGTGTAAGCAGATATATAAAAACAAAAATTCGTTTCATAGAAATTTCTTACAAAAAAATGTTTTGGTATTATTTAGGCCTACTCTAAAGCACAAATGTTTCCAAATTTAGTCAGTCATGTTTTTAAAAGTATAAATTTTTTTTAGTATCAATACATTTTTTCAGTGCTGTCAGTGCTGTTATGTCTTGTTCTCTTCCATGTAGGATCACAAATGAAAAGCAACACAAGAACTCAGATTAACATTATTTACTTAAAATTATTACATATTACACATGTCTGTAACACAAGCACGCACAACCTGCATTCTCCTGCCTGCTGTTTCTGTATACCGGATACCTCATTACATCACTTCCTGAATGTGCTGCCAACCTTAACACAATTCACTTCTCAACACTATTTTACATACATGTATAACTTATGTTATTTCATCTTGTCTTTAATTGATTATTTTCTAGGTACTTATGTCAGTGTAAAATACGCCCACGACTCATTATGAGAGGAGTTTCAGGGGTGGCTCATGGTTAGCGCATCTCTTATCGATAACTGACATTCATTTGGACTGAGCTCAAACTTCTCTCTAAGTTCTGCCCTCTGGTTATCACATCCTCTGAAGGGCGTGCTGTCTCTTCACTTTGTCCCGACTCCCTTCTCGATGACTGTCTGTCTGTATCCATTATGTCTGTGTCTGGAACCTTACTTATAGTCTCAAACTCTAACCTACTACCCTCTTTATGTGTGTGAACTCTGTTCCTCTCTACTTGTTTACCTTCTGTTGTTCGAATCACGTATGATCGAGGTCTGTGTGGAGAATGCCCAATAACCTGCCCTTTCACTCTGTCCCTATCACCCTGTTAGCTATAGAATATGTTCTGACCTTATCTCAAGAATTTGAGATACCTAAACTCCCTATTGTAATGATACTGCGGTTTACTTTGCCTGATTGCTTCCTTGCCCTATCTTTCCTATAGCTGTGAGTCTTAGGTCACCCAGCTGCCAACAAACTATCTGGTCCTCTGTGCTTGTGACTTTCAGTTTTGTTTTACTAAGGTGTTACTTAATTCCAGCATTGCTAGATTGACATCTTTGTATTCTACCATTAGTATTTTTTAACATTCCTTTTACTGTTTGTACGTGTCTTTCAACAAACCGGTTAGATAGCGTACATTGCAGACTAGGTGTGATAATTTTTGGATAATTCCTTGTTTCTTCTCAAATATCTTCAAACCAACCTTGTGACATGGGTAAGTTCTCCACAACTAATCCTACATGAGCTTCTATATCCTGCCCTAGATCCATATTATATGACATCTTATCACCTAACCTGGATAATGCATAAGCTATTATTAACTCTTTACCTGGACATGTCCTAGAGTAAGGTCGTAATGTTGTAGCCTCAGTCTCATTCTTTGCACCCCCCCACCGGGTCACTCCTGGATTTTCACATGTGGGAAACGTGCTGGACGATGCTGCTGGTCGACGGGTTTTCTCGGGAATCACCCGTCTCCCCCGCCCTTTCATTCCGGCGCTGCTCCATTGTCACCTCAATCACCCGCATCAGATCTCAAGAAGTCGCTGTTAAGACCCACCAAAATCTCTTCACTCACACTCACTCATTCTTCGTAAACGCAGAGGACATTCGTTCAATGGATTTTTGAAAATCAAAATGAGTTGAAAATGACCTGTTTGTGCAACAAACTTTATTTCATGCAAGTATTGCTGAAATCTTTCGCACCCAAAAGCTATCGCCAAGCACTCTTACTCGATTTGCGCATAATGCTGCTCACTTTGGTTTAATGTCTTATTAGCATATACCACTGGCAACTGATTATGCAGAATGACTACGCCTAAACTATGGCTTGAGGCATCTACAAACAAAACAATTGGTTTCGCTCTATTATAATATTGCAACACTGGAGTTTTGGTTAGTGCCAGTTTTAGTTCTCTAAAGATTTAATTATATTTGTAAGTCCAATGCCAATTTCATTTACCCGGGGAATACATTTTGACACATGTTACCATGCATATAAAGGTAGCAAACTCTTTTTTATTAACGGGTTTTGGCATATTAACTATTGCTTTGACCTTTTCTTCATTAGGGCTAATACCTTGAGAACCTAATTTATGCCCTACATAAGTTACCTCTGAAGCACTAACTTTACACTTCTCTTATTGAACTTTACCCTCTTCTTTTTTTTAAGTATGAAGTCTTAATTAAAATATAAAGAACTAAAATTGAGTCTTAATTTATTGACACAGCTCCACTATTACTCTTGTTATTCTCAGTGAGCACAATATGTAATGGCTAACTCAATAATAATTACAGCCCTTTTCAATATGTCCATATTTGTTACATCCACTTAGTTCACACTCATTATTTACACATTATCAACCTGTCTATTGTCATCATTCCAAATGTGTCACATTCGCACATCCAGTACAATAGTCCTGCCTATCAGTTTCACTCTTAACTGTACCGATGCTCGTCGTCTTCGCACACCTGTCGCTTAAGGTCGCACAATCGTCCAAACTCTCAACTCCCAAAACTCTCGGCTCGGAGGTCCGTCGCGACTTAACTAGTCTCGGTGGCCCGATCTGGAAGGTTCTCCGCACCCCAAGTCTCGCTGAGAGGCAAAGGCAATCAACAAGAACATTCTTTCAGATAACTGCAGAAATTCAATCCGCTGAAGGTCAGGAGTGCGCGAGTTACGGTAGGTTTATCGTGGAGGTATGCGTGGCGGCAAATCATTCTCCCTCGGGTTACTAGCGTAGCCATCGCGCACTTCTTCGCTTGCATGTCCAGGACAAGCAAGGGAAGTGATGCAGACCAGCACATAGGTAACACTGTTCGTACCGAACAGACTCTGAAACATCCGGACCTTCATAGAGTGTCAGTCATGCGATGTCGACTACCTTTGGCTTTGCTCAAGAGCTTTGATGACAAATCCGAAAGACCACATCATTCATATTCTTCATAATCCTGCAGTGGCCTTCCTAACATTTCTGTAGCTTTGAGCAATACCCTTTCCACCCCTGTGGGTTATATAGCCACACCAGTTATCCTACTTGAAATACCTCACCCAACATTCTTCTGTCATACCGCATATTCATCATGTCGCTGTTTATTCTGAGGTGCTGTTAAGCAAAATCATAAATGAAAACTAATATATTATGTAATTTGCTCCCATAATAGGGTGCTACAGCTTCCTCTTCGGTCTGTCGGCCAAACATCAGGTCACTAGGGAGGCATAGCTCTCTTCCAGACAGCATCCTTGATGGTATTATCAGTGTAGACTCGTAAACTGCCGAGCGGTAAGCAAGGAGAAACAATGGCACCTTTGAAACCCAGTTATTTGGGTTGTCTGCCACAAAGATTTACAGGTACTGCTGAAGAGTTCGGTTAAGCCTCTCGACCATTCCATCTGACTGATGGTGTAAGGCTGTGGTCCTAGTCTTTTTCATCCCCAGAATCTTTGTTACCTCCTGGAACACAGTCGCTTCAAAGTTTCTTCTCTTATCGGAATGGAGTTCTAGTGGCACCCAAAATCTCGAGAAGACATGTCCTAAAAGTGCATTATCCCCAATATTTGTTTCTTTGTTTGGAAGGGGAATGACCTCGGCCCACTTAGTAAAGTAATCCTGGGCCTCCAGGATGTACCAATTACCTCTCTCTTTGATAGGCAAGGGACCCAGAGTATATATTGTCATCCTCTCTAATGGAGCTCAAACATTGTATTTCTGGAGGTGACATTGTCCCCTGGTCCTTGGGCCCTTCCTCGCAGTACAGGTGTCACACATTAGGCACCAGGGGCCACGGTGATGTAGTGTTCAGACTGCTCGCCCCCACCTATTCACACCGGGCTTTATTCCTGCTGGGGTCGCGTCCGGATTTTCGTACGTGGGAATAATTCCGGACGATACTGCTGGGCGGCTGGTTTTCTTGGAGATCTTCCGTTTCCCTTGTCCTTTCATTCCCGATGCTGCTACATACTCACCTCACTTCACCCTCATCGGCTCTCAAGTCCTCAATGTTAAGAGCCGTCCTAATCTCTCCACTCCACTCTCCACACTCGGCACAACTTCTCAACATCCTCCCAACAATGAAGCCAGTAGAATCTCAGTCTAACTCGGTCGTGGGTTCTTTTGACACCAAGTGCCCACTGGCTGCCGCATTATGTAGTTCCTTCAAGACTTTGCGACCCCTGCATTCTGGAAGGAGCAACTGTAAGCATGTGTGTTTTCCATCACTACTTTTCCAGTTTCTGTAAAGCACTCCTTTCTTCAATATGAGGGAATTCCATTGTGCCCTCTATGGTTTGACTGCTGTGCTCAGGTTCGATATCTCTTCCCATTTTGGCAGATGGCCACTTTCTTTCCACTCTAATAATGGGTGCAAAGTGAGATCATTTAGCTGGTTTTTTCCGAATACTGTTATCATTCCAGGTAGGTGACCCATCACAAGATACAGAACCTTGAATTCTTGTCCTCCGATCCTTCAGCATTCCACCACTCTTTTCATCTTGGAGTTCACAATGACGACATAATAGTTCTCATAGCCTCCTAGAAAATGCATATGCATTCCTGTGAAGGCATCTGGATCTGTGCTGTATTTAAAAGTCATATTCTTAAAGGTGCAATACCCAAGGGTTATTTGATCTTCTGGGTTCTTGAAATTCAGTAGCCAGCGCAATGAAGCGTGGCTAGTTCTTAGAATAAAATGTCTGCCATAAAGAGAGGGGTGGAAGTGTGAAATTGCCTTAACCATGGCAAGAAGCTCTCTGTGTATGTAACACAGTAATTTCTTTCAGGTTTGTGCAATACCTAACTGAACTATTCTAGTGGTCTCGCTTTCCCATCCCGAATCTGAGATAACACAGCTCCACTGCCTACATCACTAGCATCAGTATCCAAAATGATTGTACTATCACTTTTGGGTAATCCCAGGACTAGTGGAGATATCAGAATTTCCTTTAGCTTACTGAAAGTAACTTGACACTCACGTGAAATTTACTCTTTCGCTTCATTCAGTTCAAGTAGTGGATTGGTGATCATGGTGAATCCACGTACAAACCTTCGGTAGTATGCACATACGCCCAGAAAACACCGCACTCTTGTTTTGTTAGTTGGTGTTGGCCAATGTATTATGACTTTGGTCTTCCCAGGGTCTATTTCAATCTCGTGGGAAGACACTATATTTCCCAAGATATTTATTTTCCTTTGGAAATAGTGGCAATTCTTAGGAACTAGTATCAAATTGGCTCCTCCACTTTCTTGGATACAGAGTATAAAGATGATAGTTGCTCTTTTAATGTCCTTCCTGTCACAACAACTTCATCTAGGTAAATGTCTGTCAAGGCATTTAAAGGGAGGACTCTTTCCATCAGGCTTTCCAAGAAGGGAGGAGCATTGCACAGCCCAAAAGGAATAACTTTGAACTGTCAGGTTCCTTTCCCTTGGACACAAAATTCAGTTTCATCTTGGTCGCCTGGGACCACCTCACACTGGCAGTACCCACTCTTCACGTCAAAAGTAGAAAACCATTGTGAACCTGTAAGGCCGTTCAGTGTGTCGTCTATCCTTGGGAGAGGATAAGTCTTTCTTTGTCACATTAACACAGCTTGGTATCGAGGCGACACTTGTGCATCTTTACCGCATGCTGTACTGCTCATCTCGTCCGCTGATGTCTGCTACAACATGTGCCATGTTCTTGCGCGCGTCCCTCCTCTGTATGCAAGGGGAAGGGAAACAGTGCAAGGAGGTGCTGACAGTTTAAAAGTCCGGATTCTGCTTTCATTTGGCCTCTAGTCCATCCGTGTCCACAAGTAGCTTTTCGTAAGTGTAGTTCGAGAATGTGTTTCAAGCCTTTCTGACTCATGTGAAATATTTATTTATTTGTACTCATTGGACTGTATACACAAAACAGTATTGGATACGTCAGTCAAAAACATGTAAAAAATTAATATAGCATGTTTTTGTTTGGCGTATCCAATTCTGTTTTGTGTGTATATATATAATAAAGAACTCATAAATTACAATGGCATAGCAAATGTATATACATATACATTATGTTATATAAAAACAAAGGTGACTATGATACAAATCTGAATACACACAGCTTCATACACTAAGCACTTTAAACATAAAAATTGAATAAATACAGACATACTTATTTACAAGATTGCTAATGTTGATATTTCATTTTAATGGAATTAAAAATAACAATTTGATTTCAAATATAAAAATGATGCAGCTTTGCCATGACAAAATAAGTAAAATAAAAGTGTAGGTCTATGTTAATGAGGGAATTGGAAAGCGACTGTAAAACTATGTAATTATAAAATTACAGATTTATGTAGGTTTTTGGCCCAGATCCCAATTTCAACCTTGCCTGAAGAACAATGTTGATTACACCAGTGTTTTGTTAGAGCTACAATGCAAGTGACGTAGTTCTAGGACCATATTTGTAAAAGTTAACAAAAAATTTTTAATAATTAAAGCTAAAGTTATATTTTGAAAAAAGTTAACTGATGGAAGTTAGGAGTTAAAATCCACGCAAATTAAATGATCAAATATTTTTTTTTGTTCAGTGTAAGAAGATGTGCCCAGGGAATTCGTGTAACTGTAGTGTGGCGCCCTTCCGACAAGAGGTACTTCCGGGCAAATCATTGAGTGTGGGGCAAGATGGTGCGGGCTTCTTGGTGATGAAATCATTTGGTGAACGGGGGAGCATGCCGGCAGTTGGAGATCCGGCAAGCGTGAAGCGGAAGAGAGAAAGTGGGCGAATTGTAGGTGATGAATGTAAGAGAGAGAGAGACGTAGGGGCTAAGACAAAGTTGGTTATCAGGGGTAATGAGAGTCGATGTGTGCATGGACCAGTGTTAAGTCAGCCTTGGCCGGGGCCATCGTCATCCGGCATCATCCTCTTCGGGATCCTCGTCGGCGTCCCTCCGAATATGCTCGGTGGAGAGCAGCGGCCGGCGAGGAAAGGCGGTGGGTGGAATGGGGGAGACAAGTTGTCGGACGGTGGGGTTGGTGAGGTGACGGGCGCAGGAATGTGTGAAGTGGTCAGTGAGGTTGACTAGAACGGTGTGAAGATGAGGGTGGTGAGCAGCGGCGAGTACTTGGTTGCAGTGAACGGTGAGGGGGAGACGGAGGACGAGTCTGAGTAAGCGGAAGTAGATCAAATGAGGTATTAACAGCCGTATAGCACAAACTGCACGAAACCAGACCAGTGCAGTGACTACATAAACAATCGAAAGGTGCATGCCGCACGAGGACATTCAATTGCGCAACTGTGATTTTTGCGTAGTGAGAGATTGTATTGATCGATCGCGACAGTGGCATCTCGCCTACCTCACAATCGCGTTGCGTGTGACTAACGACGATCTTCGATTCAGTACATAACGTCAGTGTATCGATCTGTATATCGTGGTGTGCAATTCGTCGGTCTTCAAATACGTTGTGTATTTTTAAGCAGTTTGTCAAGATATAAATAGCATTTAATAATATTGTGTTGTAATTTTCGGCCTGCAGGCGATTGCGAAGTTAAATTACGTTAGTTTTAATCGTTAATCAGATATTTTAACGATTAAAAGTTAAAAGTTAATTAGTTTTAAAATTAACTAAAAAGTTAAAAATTGCACACTTTTTTAATTTTTTTTACTTGTTAATAGTTTAAATCGTTAATCACAAGTATGTCTAGGACCACCTTTTGTCCACTACCTGCACGTAACAATGTGTTGCTTTTAATGTGACTGGTTCCCCAGCGTTACACGCACAAAGAACGTGAAGTACATAGGTTTTTGTGTGACTCAGCAGACTAATGGACTGCAATGAATTTCATTTTATAAATTATTCAAAAAATCCCACTGAAAACCTTTATTTTCAACTAGCGAACCGGCCCAGCTTCGCCCAGGTGCAATTGAGTTTTACAGTGATACACTAATAAATAAATTGGGAAAAGACAATTCATTTATGTGAAAACAGAATTATAAAATTGTACTATGTTGGCCTAGGTTTGTAACTGATTACGGCAACCCAAAAGGAAGGAAATATTTTTTACCCGATAGCCAAGATGTACGGTGTTGTTTTTGGAGTGTATCTGTGCAACTATCGCGTAGTTACCATATTTCCGCTTTCCAGCGTCGATGTAAGAAAATCAAAACGTGAGTTTCATCAAGTTGTAGCTTTAGAAATAAGTGTACCTAGGTACTACTTTTTGCGCTTGGCGGAGGGATCTTAATTGATCACCAAATTTAAGCAACGTTCCCAGCGGCACATGGGTGACCGTTTAGTGGCATAACATCTGAGCGCTTCCGGGCTTCGGAGGGCACGTTAAATATTCGGTCCAGGTTGTTATCAATTGATAGCAGTCGTTAAGCCATTTAAGAGGTCCTTGGGCGGCCCGATAAACTTTGACACCAGAGGAAAAAAATATTTTGGTCACGTTCCCAGCTGTTGCAGAATTACGTTTTGTTGTTATTCCACAGGAACTGTACAATTTTCCGGGATAAAAAGTATCCTATGTCCTATTCCAAGACCTAAAGTACCTACATACCAAATTTCATAAAAATCTGTTCAGCCGTTATGGAGCTGATTGGTAACAAACATACATACACACACACACACACACACACACACACACACTCACACACACAGAGAGAGAGAGAGAGAGAGAGACTTTCGCATTTATAATATTAGTAGAATTTCAATGCCAATTTAATGATAAGCAGTCTTTCATTTTAAAATTTTGCAAAAAACAATTTACAACACCGGAATCAGCATAATTAGGCATTTCTTATTGCAAATGAAAAAATAAAAAAATGCTTCGCAGAACCTTAGTCTTCGGTGATAAGCGTCGTTAAATCGCTAATTGTTTTACGCCAATGTAAAATGTAATAAATTGATATTCATTTTGTGGAGTGATCAGCACAAGAACAAATACAGCCTGTTAGCCTGTGCAGAAGCAGTTAGCTGTTGAGAATGTGTGTACGCCTGTGAGTGGCAAGTGTTGGTGTGGGTTCGGCGAATGACGGCGGTCACCAGCAGCGCCGAGACAGCGACATGAGAGCACGAGGCGACTTCCGGAGTGGCGGGGGTGCTCACGGATGACTGCGGGTTCTGTGATCGCCCAGGCATCGGAGCTCAGGTGGGAGGCATTCGCGAGAATGACCTTGTTTAAACAGTCATGACGTGTTGACACCACCAACTCTGTACTGCCTACCCGTAGCATACCAAGTCGAGTATCGATACAGCACCCCAGCCTACATATTACATAAAGCCCCAAAAGGCATTCATCCTCTATCTCTGTTTTATATATTTTGTGTTATAGACTACGGTTACCAAGCTTGAAGTTCATTTATCTCGTACCTTTCACTGGTGTGGTCTCACCTGTTACTATAGTCACATAGCAACTTTCCACACTATTGTTGGGGGGGAGGGCACGACGACGTCCGATTATGTCTGGTCTTCCTACTGTTATGGTCTCCCCAGAGTGGACGACCATCTAGCAAGGAACATAATTCAGACTTCCTTCCAACATTATTGCATCCAAACCCTGTTTCACCAAACACACATGTAAGAACATTGGCACCTTCCCTTCAGCAGTCACGAACATTTGCCCCCCCCTTTTTTTTTTTCCAAAACAAGATCGGTGTTTACAAGTTTTCCGAGTGTGTTGTATTCTCACCTGCTTCTCGCTGCCTCTTTTCCCATTGCTGCTTCTGTTGTGGGCAGTAAGCTCTCAGGTGCCCCAGTTGTCCACATAACCAATACTTAGGTTGTTTGAGTGGAGGGCGGCGAAGCTCTGTAGCGCGGAACCTCGAAGCGATATCCCTAATGGTCGTCTGCATCTCCTTCAGTGTCGTCCTGATGCCGTCCTCATCTTCGTTCAGCGTCACTGCCCGCTGAGAAGTCTGGCCATCGTGGGGAGCGGGTTTGATTGCGACCCCGTTCCCTACTCCTTGCTGTGTGACAACAATGCCGCAGAGCTGCTGGCTGCCCTCCTGGGTTGCTGTATTGGTTACAACTTGCACTGCTTCCCCACACTTTTCGGCTGCTGGTATGGTGATAATAGAACTCCACTGCTGAAGAAATTCCTGCCGTTACTTCTTTATTACACTCATTTCGTTCTCAACACTGTCCATCGTCCCATTGACACTAGCCAATCCTCCCACTGACACTGTCCATCCTATAGTTTGCACTGTTTACTATTTCATTTACACTGTCAATTCCTTCATTTACACTTCAAATTTTCTCGTCCACACAGTTAATTCCCGTATTCATTAACTAGTTAATGCCTACTATTTTCCTGTTTACATATTCCATTATTGCGAATGAATAACTTTCATTGGTTATCTGGCTATTTACACTACCAATTTGGTTCTTTACAGATTCATTCAAACTTTCTTTTACACTACTAACTTGGTTGTTTACATTTTCTTTCAGGTTTTTTACACTTGCGATCACACTATCCATTTGGTTACCGAGCAACTTATTCCAAGTTTCGTCGGTAACTGCCGACATCGTCTCGAACCTACTGTCTTGCAGCCGACGAATATAATCGGCTGCTTGAAGACGGTATTCAGTGCTGTTCGTCGTTTAGTTCAAGCTAGATGAGCCTTAAGTGTCTCTGCGCATGGTCGACAACGTATCAACAAAATATTACTAGAATTACTCGTTTTAAAATTGCACAAATATCTAAGAAAAAATTACTTAAAGACACGAATAGTAAGCTTTATATTTTTTCGCTCGTGAAAAATAGTATATGATTACAAATATGTATTTTATAAGAGAATAGTAATATAAAGTTTTCTTTGATTTCGTGGGGAGTGTGAGAAACTGTGGTTGGTGGCCGTGTTGAACTATATTTTTTTTTGTGAGATATACATATGTTTACGTGTTACGTACGTGGCCCGGGTGTTTTGCAAACTATTTGTGTTTGTGGAAAAGAAAACATTTCGCCAAAGCTAAATGAAGGAAAGTTAGCAGCTTTTAGTTCTAGAATTCACGTGAAACTGTCCTGAATGACAAATAAATGTACACATCTTAAATCGACTATATTAATATTCCTAACCTTTGTGTCCACCGAAGTGTACCGCAGAGCCATGATGGTGATAATTTTGAATAAATATAAAATAAGAGTAACATATGACCTACGTTATATAATTTGTATCTTTGGTTGATAAAATATAACAGCATTGCTAACCTCTTATCCAAAGGTATTGCATTTGGTGTGGATAAAATAACCTTCCCTTTCCTTTTACCACACATTAAGCCTGTGGTTATTAAAACACCAATAACATTCCAGCGCAGAAAATATTTATTTTGCACAGAGGCAGCATATTTAGGTACTTAGATGTTGGCTGTATTTGTGTTATTCATTTAGGCTTCCAAGTTAGTGTTAAAATTATTACATGACGCGGAATTTATTAGTCTTATTTCTGGAATCAATGCAACGATTTTCCACTTTGTTGCAGAATATATTCGTAATATTTGAAGTTAATCACGATGCGTTTTAGCTAAAGTGTATTAGGCCAACATATAAAATTTTATCAAACAATTTTTCATCTGAACCAGCCCCAAAACATTCCAAACTGTAGGTTATTAGGGGCTAAAATACAAATGTACACTGCCTACCAGCTTACCCTTTTAAAAAATGCTGGTACCACATTTCATCACATAAGTGTATTTAAAATATTTAAACAAAATAACTTAATAAGCGGTGGGGAGTTTCTATCTCAATACACAGAGACGTTTATGTGACGAAGCACGTAACTTAACCACTCGCCCACCTAACACACGTTGCATACGGAACGAATAAATGGGGTTCTGTGCCGGTGGGGTAAGGCAATAATAGTTTATTACATAAATATTTACAATTGAGTATTCGTACATGTACGCGCTTGTAATAATATCCCACATGTAAAATAGTCTGTATTATGTTGTGCACAATGTTTAAGAAGGATGGACCTGGGGATGCACGTTTGTAATAATTATAACCAATCATTTCATACTTATTCGTATCGTATATTTATATTTAGGAAAATTGTAACTCCTTACAACCCAAACACGTCCTTCACTGACTTTATAATACGCAATATTAATTTCCGTATCATTAAAATACACAGCCACATTGACACCCGCCATATTGGTTTAACTACGAAATTCTAGCCTGCCGACTGCTTGTGAGCAGTTGATACGTTCCGACTCTACCCGTGACGTCACTCGACCTTTGTTTCAAGCTTAAAATACAGAGCAGTGGTCTGGAGCCGATAGTTGTAAAGAATCTATTTTTTTCGTCAGATGGAGAGACTTAGAATAACACCCCTAGCCACGCAATTAATGCCCGCAGTGCTACCAGTTCTACAGACATTTTTCTAGTTAACATTCACTGCGATGGTTGTTCAAAACAAACTTAATACTTCGACCTACAACTATTGCAGTTAGTTAATTTGTTTTGTGTCACTAATTACTTGCCTGTGTTCCAACTTAGTTTACAATTTAATGCATCCATCCCACTTCTGACAACAGCGTTGCAAGATGCTAGAGGGGCGTATTCCAGTTCGTGAGGGATAGAGGTCTTAGTAAAAGTAAAGAACTATAATTTATTCTTAATTTATTTGTACAGCTATTATTTACAACATTAAACTGGTTCTACTATTACTTTTGTTCTTTTCAGTGAGCTGATGTATATCTCAATTCGAATAAAATTCCTTATCAGTGTGTCTATATTTGCTAGAGTCACTAAGTTCACGCTCATTATACACACATATTCAATCTATTGCCATCATTCCAAATGTCTCACTCTTTACTTTACCGATGCTCGCAGTCCACAGACTTCACTCCCGCTGGTTACTCTAGCCACCACTCAACACTCTGTTGGCTTGTCGTCTTCACACACCTGTTGTTTAAGGTCGCAGAATCGTCCAAACTCTCATCTTCTAAAACTATCGGCTCGGAGGCCTGTTTTGGCTTAAATTATCTCGGTGGCCTGATCTGGACGGTTGCCCACGCTACGAGTCTCGGTGAGAGAAGCAAGGACTATGAACCAGAATATCCTTTCAGATAACTACAGAAACTCAATCCGATGAAGGTCAAGAGCGTGCGAGTTATAATACAATTTATGCGGTGGCATGTTTTTTTCCTCACGTTACAAGCCTA
This sequence comes from Clitarchus hookeri, assembly GCA_002778355.1. Classification (NCBI taxonomy): domain Eukaryota; kingdom Metazoa; phylum Arthropoda; class Insecta; order Phasmatodea; family Phasmatidae; genus Clitarchus; species Clitarchus hookeri. Next base: position 107,502 of record NQII01001412.1, read on the forward strand.
GCTTTCGCACCCCTTCGCTCGCGCCACCGACAGTTTTTGCGAGGATGTGGTTTGCATACTTACTAACATAAATTTTGCATGTGTCTGGTCTGCAAATCTAATCCAGAGCCTTTGTGTGAGATCTCTACAACCAGTGAAATGAACTGATTACACGAAGTTCGTAATTTATGGAAGGCCCACAAATTTCATTATCTTAAAAATATGTATCGAATTAGGTTGATTTCATAACTATGTAAATGCCATTCATTCTCCTGTAAAAAATGTGGCCAGAGCTGCTCTGTCTTACATTAAATATCCCACTTAAATATTCCATTAACTAATTAAAGACATCTTCTCAATACAATGATGTAAATAATTCAAACAACGAAAAACTTAAATCTTATCTGACTTAGAAGTGCACCTCAAATGCTACATGTAACATAAAATTTCTACTGGAGTAATACTTACCCTTCAACGAAGTCATCACTTTCTATCACATTAGTTACTGTCAGCACATAAGTTACTACCTCCGTGAGTACTGGAATTGCAATCATACTGATCATCGCCACAATTATATGAATTCTTGGTCTTGATGCATAATTGAAAAGTGTTCTCGTTGATATGCACAAGCCGCATATGAATGCAACTGTTACAGCTGACCATTTGTCGATGGTGTTTATCAGATCTGTCACTGCAAATTTTCACACATAAAAACAAAAATCACTAAAATTAAAAGCTAAAGTGCTTATCGTTTTATATCCATTACTTACACCAAGCTCATTTAATGATGTTGAATTACACTGCAAAAAAAAATTGAAAATACGAAGTTGTATTTCAAGACTGCGGATGTAAATAAGCTGGGTACAGCAACTTCATATTTTCATAAATAAGCTTAAACATTATAACCAATACTTTACTGTTCCTAATTCGTAATTTCATCACTGGACGTAGGGAATATTTTGATACCTCGATGACCTTTATTTGTTGCCACAGTGACTAAATGACCGAGCATTTCATGAGGGGCTGGTGTGGTTGTATCAGTACATATATTCACACACGCACACCCTAATGTAGACACACATATAATATGAACATGAAGCAAATATCCACTTTCATCAAGCTGCAGAATCTAAATGCAGAGGAGTTAGAAAGCCGTTCCTAATACAAGATGGTTCAGAAATAAATAGCAGTTTCCATACCTCACACAAGTACTGAGCCTTGGAATATAGTAAACATATTCGCATCATTCAAATGTCTACTGTGGCACATCTCTACCACTGACTCACAAGGTTATCAATCCCATCCGGTCTGCAGTTGGCATAGCCGCTATTGTCTACTTACAGTTAATTCCAACTATTCTGTAACCCTGCTTAAGTTCTACTTTCAAGCTATTCCTCCGTCTCATTCAAACAAAGCTTCACCAAGTCTAGAAAATCCCACCAAAGGGACAATGCATTATATTCATGCGCACTCAATTTAATAATATTGTACATAAGAACTTTTAGTTACTAGATATTACCTACATACCTATATTCTGGCTGTTTTTATTCTTATTAATTACAATTGAAATACTATAATTAGTTTTGGTAAAATATAAGCAAAAATTAAAATCAACTAAAATAACATACTTTTTATGCTAACACAGGTATAAAATGCTTGTGATTCATGACATGTTTAGGAAACAACCAAGGACATCCTATGTGGGGTGATTTTTCAAAGGTTTGATTAAAAAAGTGTGAGGAAAAAAAACGAACCTACTACAGAGTGATGCCTCCCACCATATTCCACGCGGGTCACTCCTGGACTCTCACATGTGGGAGTTGTGGTGGATGAGGCTACTAATTGGCTGGTTTTCTTGGGGATCTCCTGTTTCTCTCATCCTTGCATTCCGGGTGCTGCTCCATACACACCTCGTTTAACCCTCGTCGACTTTCAAGACCCTGTTGTTAAGAGCCTCCCAAACCTCTCTCTCCACTTCACTATCAATCCTGTCTGTGAATACATGTGTCTTGCTCATAATGGAAGAATTCCCAGAATGTACTTTATGCAATATCCGTGTGTTTGAACACCCAGTGTTTCAGGATTTGGTAGATACATAAACACTTGGTATCTCGATGGTACTAAGACTTGGATATATGGGCTGTGCAGAATTACTTCATACCTAAGGACACTCAACTTCTGTTTATTAATTTTTGCCATGTTTTTTTTTTGTTTTATCTTGCGGCAGACTCTTCCTATGAACAAACAAAAATTTATATCTACACAATTGCCAGTGCACTTTGTCGATTTATGCGTAATACCAGCTAGTTGTAATGTTATCGTGAGGACACTCAGTGCTGTCCACTGCACTAACAGGAAAATCTGCTATTGCATCAACCTTGGTTTTGGAAATGGTTTGTGGGTTTCACCTCTGTCCAACCACTGCCAACTTTGTTTGCAGTTATTTTTAATGATATTTAATTTATTACATGCCACAATATACAATCATAGGGGCTGATTGTAGTGATGAACCAATGTCATTGCTGGTAGATATCCACTTCCTGCTTTTGTCAGGTCATGTGGTATCCATTTGTCTGTTTTTTCCTCTAATTTCCCCTGTTCACTGTAGATGATCGGAAATGGTTGAACAAGAAACATTGAACTGTTGAGCAAGTTATTTGATGATGGTACTTGGGTTTGCCTTCACACGTTCCTTCAATGTGTTGCTACCCACCCATGACTTGCATCTTCTACCTTGTCTTAAAAATATTGGTCACCAGTATGACATTTTTCAAAGCAGTGACTCACTGTTCATTTGTAAGCCATGTCTATGCTCCATGCGCTCGCCACATTACGCTATGTTTTTGCCACCATGTATTACAGTTTAAACTCATGCAAGGTAAATAATGTTACAGGTAAATAACCTGCAAATAATGCTATTTCAATATTTTACACAGAAAAACTGCAACACCTGCAGGTACGCTGCACATGTCATGAGGCTACCTATTGTTGTGATCTTGAATGGGTATTATTACATATGCTCCCATCTGTCCGGTGTAATATGAGGTGGAAGGGATATTTGAATTTGGGACAGTGTGCATTTTGACCATTTTTTTTTCGAGTAACCCGGTAATTTAGTTGAGCAACACCTACAGTTTAACATCTATTATTAAGATATTCAGGGTGTTGTTATTTCTATGCTGAGGATATGATAGAGGCAATGAAGCCAACAGAGGATTTCTCTACATTTTTGTAGTAAATTTTCTGGCCTGATGCAAGTTGAATCTGTAAATGGGTTTGGTGCCAACATGCGGAGAACCAAGTAACTTATGTTAGCTATCACCCCGTCTCTTTGTAACAGTCAGGCACTAACTACCCTCTACCCCTCTGCCAGGGGTAAAGGGTAGACAAGGAGCGATGACTAGTGTAAGCTACTTGGCTAACCACATAATGGCGCCACAAGCAAACAGTAGCGATTACAGAGCTACCTTGTGCTGGCCGCCTAACAAAGTGTACAAATAGAAAGGATTTGCAGGAGATCGCTTGGTTTGAAAGTGACCTCCAAATTTTATTTAAAGGCATATATTTTGTTACTTGGGCAGGAAAATCAT
>NQII01001412.1:111299-171985 GCA_002778355.1 Clitarchus hookeri
AAATCCAATAACCTTGATAAATACCTGGCTACGCCACTGCCGTCATGGTGGTGACCTTTTTTTCCCATGTAAAATCGTAGTCTCTTTTAAAATGTGTTATTCTCAAGTTACACACACACAAATAAAGAAAGTACCACGACATGAGTCTTAAAATTTATAAGTGCTATCGCCCGGTAAACCAAAAAACAAAAAAAAAAAAGTAGTAAATAACCCTATTATGTACATCCTTGACTTCAATGGTTTGAGAATTATGGTTGTCATCTTCACTGTCGGGTGAAGGAACTTTTTTTTAACTTATAGATATTTTTGTTCTGTTTCATTCTGTCTGCTTTTCTTACCGTTTTGTTTCTGCTACTTCCTTTGCACCCTTTTCTGTCTATCTGTTAATTCTGATACAGTAATTTCAATTCTACCTGAATTTTTTCTTTCCCAGTACCACTCCCTTTCTTTTATTTTGAACTCTTTGTACCGAGTGGGGTCTGCCCTGCTCTGCTCTAATACTTTTTGCAATCCCTTGAGTTCTTTCTCTGGCGTTCAGATAGTGATGAGTGTCCTTGTAACGTTTTTTTTATCCTACTGCCTTTTTTGTAATATAAACAAATTGTCACTATTATACAGGGAGCGGCAGAAATAACTCCCGAATTTGAACGGCTAATAAAAAATACACAAATGATTCTAGTCAAAATTTTATTAAACCATCTAAAAGAATTATGTTTGCCATTTAGTTTGATTTAATTTTTTTCATTTTCACTTAATCTTTAAACATAATATTATTTTAATTTTCACTTAATCTTTAAAAATAATCTTTTTTAATTGTCACTTATATTTTAAACATGATATTTTTTTTAATTTTCACTTTTTAAAAATAATCTCACTCAAATGCCAACCGTGACATGTCTGNTTTTTTTTCGAGTAACCCGGTAATTTAGTTGAGCAACACCTACAGTTTAACATCTATTATTAAGATATTCAGGGTGTTGTTATTTCTATGCTGAGGATATGATAGAGGCAATGAAGCCAACAGAGGATTTCTCTACATTTTTGTAGTAAATTTTCTGGCCTGATGCAAGTTGAATCTGTAAATGGGTTTGNAGCCAACAGAGGATTTCTCTACATTTTTGTAGTAAATTTTCTGGCCTGATGCAAGTTGAATCTGTAAATGGGTTTTCTTGCCTGTGGTGCCAACATGCGGAGAACCAAGTAACTTATGTTAGCTATCACCCCGTCTCTTTGTAACAGTCAGGCTATCACCCCGTCTCTTTGTAACAGTCAGGCACTACCCTCTACCCCTCTGCCAGGGGTAAAGGGAAGACAAGGAGCGATGACTAGTGTAAGCTACTTGGCTAACCACATAATGGCGCCACAAGCAAACAGTAGCGATTACANAGACAAGGAGCGATGACTAGTGTAAGCTACTTGGCTAACCACATAATGGCGCCACAAGCAAACAGTAGCGATTACAGAGCTACCTTGTGCTGGCCGCCTAACAAAGTGTACAAATAGAAAGGATTTGCAGGAGATCGCTTGGTTTGAAAGTGACCTCCAAATTTTATTTAAAGGCATATATTTTGTTACTTGGGCAGGAAAATCATATGTATAATACAAATTCAAAACACACACATAACCCGCTAATGGTGTCTGCATGTGAACAAGCAATAACAATATGTACAGTGATGTCACAGGCACATCATCACAGGGGCGTAGTCAGGGGTGTTCGGGGGTTGTAACCCCCTCCTCTTTGTCCATTAGCTTGAAAACATTTAGTATTAAATATATTAATAATCCTTTAATTGTAATTAGAACACGCAGTTGCTGTACACTACACTGCATTTTACTATACTGTGAAATAACAATGATGTCGGTGTAACCTCCTTCCCTTCACTTCAGTCAGGGTAATCTCCCCCCCNTGGTGGTGACCTTTTTTTCCCATGTAAAATCGTAGTCTCTTTTAAAATGTGTTATTCTCAAGTTACACACACACACACAAATAAAGAAAGTACCACGACATGAGTCTTAAAATTTATAAGTGCTATCACCCGGTAAACCAAAAAACAAAAAAAAAAAGTAGTAAATAACCCTATTATGTACATCCTTGACTTCAATGGTTTGAGAATTATGGTTGTCATCTTCACTGTCGGGTGAAGGAACTTTTTTTTAACTTATAGATATTTTTGTGCTGTTTTATTCTGTCTGCTTTTCTTACCGTTTTGTTTCTGCTACTTCCTTTGCACCCTTTTCTGTCTATCTGTTAATTCTGATACAGTAATTTCAATTCTACCTGAATTTTTTCTTTCCCAGTACTACTCCCTTTCTTTTATTTTGAACTCTTTGTACCGAGTGGGGTCTGCCCTGCTCTGCTCTAATACTTTTTGCAATCCCTTGAGTTCTTTCTCTGGCGTTCAGATAGTGATGAGTATCCTTGTAACGTTTTTTTTTATCCTACTGCCTTTTTTGTAATATACACAAATTGTCACTATTATACAGGGAGCGGCAGAAATAACTCCCGAATTTGAACGGCTAATAAAAAATACACAAATGATTCTAGTCAAAATTTTATTAAACCATCTAAAAGAATTATGTTTGCCATTTAGTTTGATTTAATTTTTTTCATTTTCACTTAATCTTTAAACATAATATTATTTTAATTTTCACTTAATCTTTAAAAATAATCTTTTTTTAATTGTCACTTATATTTCAAACATGATATTTTTTTTTAATTTTCACTTTTTAAAAATAATCTCACTCAAATGCCAACCGTGACATGTCTGAAGCCTCACTCTGAAATTACGCATTACTCTTCTCGTCATCTCTTGTGGAATTTCCGCGATTTCGTGTTGGATAGCAACTTTGAGTTCATCGATTGTCGTCTGTTTGTTTTTGTAGACTCTACTCTTCAGGTAACCCCAGAGAAAGAAGTCACAGGCGGTAAGATCGGGTGAACGAGCTGGCCACGGGATGTCGCCTCGCAGTGAGATTAAACGCCCTGGACACATTTGTCTTAGGACTGTCGTAGATTCTCTTGCTGTGTGAGCGGTGGCACCATCCTGTTGAAACCATACAGCAGGATTTACACGTTCATTCAGTTTCGGCTCCAGGAAGTTGTGTAGCATCTCTACGTAACGATGAGACGTTACTGTAACTGTTCGTCCTTACTCCTCAACAAAATACGGGCCTATTATTCCAAAGTCTGCTACAGCACACCAAACAGTGACACGTTGGCTATGGAGAGGTCGCTCACGAAGTTGCCGAGGATTATTTTCTGCCCAATATCGAAAATTCTGTTTGTTGACGAATCCTGATAAATGAAAATGTGGTTCGTCACTGGAGAGCACAACTGCGTCTGTTGGAAAGTTTTCCAGGATAGCCTGTCAAGATGCAATACGGTTGGCCCAATCACGTTCACTAAGTTCCTGCACAACCATGATTTTGTACGGATGAAAGTGGAGGTCTTGGTGTAAAATTCTTCTCACACTACGATCAGATATTCCCAAGCTGGCAGCGTGCCTACGGGCTGGACGTCTTGGAGATTTGGTAACTGCTTGTTGGAGTAATTGAACGTTCTGTGGAGTTCGAGCGCTGCGAGGTCTACCTGGCGGTGCATTTTTTAAAGCCGAACCTGTGACTCTAAAATTTTTAACCCACAATAGAACGGTTTTCCTGTCAGGGACTGCACCGTGCCGACCTATTCCGAAGCACGTACGAAATAATCTCTGCGTTGTGATTACAGAATCGCCATTTTTAAAATAGGTTTCAAGGACGAACGCACGATGTTCACCACTCCATGCCATTGTGGCGACTGAAATGGCAGCAGTGGTGCTGCACTATGACACAACCCCGGGCCGCCTACCACCACTAGCGCCGAGCCCATGGCGGTGGCAAATTCGGGAGTTATTTCTGCCGCTTCCTGTATAAGGCTACTTTATTAAAAAAATTATAAGACATACTTTTATATTCATTGATTAGATTAAGCATTCCAGCATATAATTGCATGAGCAATTGTGTTTACGTTATTTCAAGCAAAATCAAATTCTCAACTCCAAAGTATTAGAAATACATGGATAATAACACAGAGAATACCTGTGTTATTTANCAAGCAAAATCAAATTCTCAACTCCAAAGTATTAGAAATACATGGATAATAACACAGAGAATACCTGTGTTATTTATATTACAGGATGTTTAACAGTATCCTTATAACAAATTTCCTCACTATTTCATGTATCCTGTGGACTATTACTTTTTTCCAGTCAAAATACATGGCAAAAATTAAAATTACGTTTATATTATTTTATTAAAAATTACCCTTTTTGGGGAACACCAATATAGGCTTTCTTTATGAAAGTTTTTCTGGCAATACACATATTTATAAAAACTATAGACATTTTTTTACAAATGTGGCAAAGGAAAGGAAATATGACTCAGAGGTGCAATACTAACTATGTCAAGGCCACAAACAAAGCCACAATACAAAGATGATGCATTACCTATACAATGTAGCAGTTCACTGAGAACTACTGCAAGTGTTCAAATTATTATTTAAACTAATATTTTATTTGCAAAATCTTAAGCTGGCATCTAAAATCACATTTTTCACTATGTCAATGCTTCCTGTATCGGTAAGAAAAAACGACCATCAAAGAAAATATGTATAATAATAGTTACAGTTTCTCATAAAATAATTAAATTGGCTCCTAAGATTTTAAATTTTCCTACATAATATATATGGAATAAACCAAAATATTGCATAATAATATTCATAAACTGGCATGTAGTTAAAGTGCCAGAAAAAAAAATAATTTTTTTATTAGACATATTTCTAACCATTTTATGCAAATTCCTTGACCTCACGTAAATTTCTCTGATATTTCACTTACTTTTCCATTTTTTACGTGTTTTCTCTGGCACTAGCCATCCTGTATTTACAGTGTCACTTATATTAATAATAATGCATACATATCATTTTCTAGTAATTATACAATTTGTTCACCTCCATTAATATTTTGTCCACTCCATGTTTACCATTAGAGGGTTTTCACCATAGACTAAAGATGTGGTAGACCGCTTATTCGTCTTCTGGGCATGTACCCAAAATTGACATACCCAAATAATACACAACTGACAAAGTCACATGGTCAACAGTGACGAACGTGTTTGTTTATATCTTAATTTTTAAATGGCATGCGTTATAGTATTAATAAAATACTTTTACCAATTTGAATTTAGTCAAACTGCATTACAAATTGTTTAGAGTAAGTATAAATACATGTCTACACACTTGATTACAAATCAGTTTGCTAACCTAAAATCTAAACCATGCCGTTTTCGCTAGACGTGTTGGCAGAAAAGCTGTTCAATGTCGGGACACGGAGATTAGTTGTGCGCAGCCAGCGAGATCGGTCTACCTCATCGTTAGTCTATGGTTTTCACACCAAAGTCACAGGTGACATGAGACGAGGCTTAATTACTTGACGGAAATATTAACATATAAACAGTTCACATCATGGAGAATAGAAACATGTCACCAACATGACAGAACCAAATAGCTCTGCGTTTCACGAATAGAAAGAGAGAGTATTACGGAATATTTATCATTGTTATATTACGCATTAGGACGGTCGAACACTGAAAATTCAACAAAATTGTAATAAATATGGTTTAAAAGAAAATCACTAAAATAAATGCAACACGTTTATTAATATTACTAGGTTATTTTAATAAATTATATTATACCGGGTGGGTTGCACACTGAAATACAATAGTATCAGTTGTTTAGAAGCAAGTAAAACACAATCTTTAATGAAATAAATTATTTTTTTTGCCATGTACACAGAGAAACGATTTAAAAAATGTACTTCAAAAGCAAAGGACATACAAATTGCGAAATAAAAAATATATCTTGAAATAAAAATAGACATTACTTTTGAAATAATACTTATAAACATGTATTTTTAATTTTATGACTATGCTACAATTACCTGGAAAATAACTAATGATATTCGCATTTTTAATTCATTGCCATCACAACATATAACGAAAACATGAACCAATTTAAAACTGCATTCGTGAAAATATTATTATTTCAATATCGGATTACAGGTTTTAAAAAATTAACTAATGCGCTTCGGATTCGCAAGAAGGATAAAAACTAAGATTTTCTAAATATAAATATAACAACACAGAAATATTTCATAATGACCAGTATCGTAATCAATAGCCAAAACGTTCACTGAATTTTTTTGTGGCTTACAGAATTGAATAACGTCATATCAAGTAAGCCTTCTATTTATATAGTACATTGCACTAAACTTGGCACTTTTTTCACTTATTGAGGCCACACTGTTTTATATAAACGGGATTGTTTCAAAACCATTTCGCTTTCGTGTTGAACTATAAGGTATTTTATATTGTATCGTATTGGCATATTTGCCACAAAAGTTTCCTTTTTTTTAAATTTGTAATTTTGTTTATACTAGTCAAATTTTACTTATAATTCACAAATTTTTTGTAACAGTACAGTTCAATATCAAAAGCTACAAAAACTGTACATAATTATATGACATCCTCCTTTGAGGATAAATGATAATTTATTTTATATCTTTCCAAAAAGTATGCAATAACCATTTTTAAACAAACCGATGTGTGGCAGAATCATTATGGGTTTAGGGGCAAAAGTGCGGTATTTTACATTCAATTACAAAGAAATTACACATCCCAAGTAGCTTACAGAATTGAATAACGACATATCAAGTAAGGCTTCAATTTCTATAGTACATTACATTAAACATGGCACTTTTTTGACTTATTTGAGGCCATGGTGTTTATAGAAAAGGGAATGTTTCAAAACCATACTACCTTCATGTTAAACTATTACATTCCAAACATCTAGTCATGGCAGACATACCCAACATTTTTACGTTTTATTGCATAGAAGTTTGGTAACTCTCTTTCGAAAAAAAACTACAATAACTGTTTTTAAACACACCTGTTACTACCAATTTTGTGAGATTTAGGTTTACAGTTGCTATGTCTTGTAGTTCATTACAATAACATATAGCCAAGTTGCCCTTAGTGACAAATAGAATTTTACATCAACCAAACGGTTCACTTTACTGAGTTACATAGTAGCTGTGAATGTTTTTATTTATGTAGTGTATTGCAGTCAGTCTCAATATTTTCCCCCCTTTTCGAAGCCGTGCACAGTACAAACAATAAAATGTTTGAAGTCCAAATAACTTTAGTGTTAAATAATAGGTTCATTGTAGTAGCTCGAGATGGCATATATTTAAAATCGGTTTAAATTTATCTGATATATATTGATTTAGTTTGACTGAATCAAATAACAATCCCATCAAATTCAGTATTATTTTTGCAATGGTAAATTTTAATTTTTATGTAGTTATCAACACTGCTTATTTCTTCAACTTCCTCCTTTCAAAACCTTTGTTCGTTTGGTATCCATGTTTTGGAAAAGTGTACAATAACAGTGTTTAAAGGAACTCAGGCGTAACACCTTCGTCAAAGTTGCGATGTTCCGTTTTTTTTTTATTTCACTGAAGTAAAGGATGTTGCATTTACTGACATGTGGAATTTCGCAGTAGCCAAAAGTGTCACTGCATTTTTTAAAGTAGCATATCTGTGGGTTTTAATTTATGTAGTACTTTGTACTCAACTTGAAACTTATTTTTTCGTGTTTAAAGCAATTCTGGTTGTAAACAAGGGGATGTTTGAAGGCCAAATCACTTTTGTGTTAAATTATACTTTCATATGTATTCGGCCATGTTGCTAGGTATGTCGCATCGGTTTAATTTTTCAAACATGATATTTAAATTAGGTTAAAAAAAATATGTTTTCTAACAATTTACTTATATTTTTCATGGGTGTAATTTTATTTTTAGAGCCCTATCATCGCTACGTAATTAGACCACTTCATCTTTCCATAATATTTGTTCGTATTGTATCTATATTTTAAAATATTATGCAAATATTTTAATTGAACTAGAAGTTACATTCGTTAGATGTATATAAAGTGTTGATATGTTCAAAAATTTATTTGAAACAAAGTGGGTACTAAGTTGCCATTTCGGAATGCTATTTAAATTTCAGTATTTTGAAATTATTTATAGCCAAACTACGAAAATGTTTATTTTGATAAGTCTAAAAGGCAAGTTCTAAGAGAAGAATATATGTAATTTTTTGCAGAACATATTATTCAGGTTTTTTTTAGCAACATATTTTGCTCTAAAGAGTTCCAGTTATAAGAATACTAATTTTAGGAATAATTTTTTTTCTCGAAATAATGATTGAAGAGGTTTACAAAATGTGTCATAGAGGGCACTTTTCCCTATTTACTTATATTTTTACGTTTATGACCCCTTGCTGGCTGGATGAAGTGTGGATATAAGGACAGGAAATGCATTATCTGCGTTAGCGAAAACGTACCGACTCTTGTAATTACAATTATTTTCAGTTACTGTTTTCTGCAGTTTCTAATTTGTTTCTCGTAGACGTAGTATAATTTTCAGCTTGTTGTGTAACATACATATTTTTTACACGAGTCAAACTTGTCACTACCATTAACACTTCGTTCCAGGACAATAAACCACTTTCTTTTTTAAGGAATGTCCAGTTCCGAGAAACATTGATTGATGCAGTATGCGTTTCGAATTTTAGTTTCGCACTTAATGTATGCTAATGCTCGTGAGAAAAGGTTGGGGGTACAATTGTTATGCAGCAGAAATATATCTTAATAAGGTATATCCGGTAGATAATTTCGTATGGCTATGAAACGAAAATCTTAAGTACAAATGTTAAGAGAGGCGCACCTGGTATAAAAACTTCATTGACTGTACAATGCAACGTAACCTCAAATGCAACGTAACCTCAAATTACTTACATTGAATATTTTTTTGAGATACTTCGTGTGGGGAGGGATAAAAGTAAACATTTGGGTAAGTAAAAAGTAAAACGATATGCCGCCGACAGCCTTCCCGCCCGCGGGAAGGACTTGAAAGGATGGAGGGCTGCGTCTGGAGAGAGAGGCAGGAACGCAGTACCTAATGTGTACATAAGATTTATGGCTAGGTAGTAGGCAGGGTTTCCGAAATTGTATGGCCTAGCAGGTATTCAGGACCCTCCTCGTTTTTCAGTATACAGTTATTCTCTTCTCGCCTCGTAGCCAGCAACGCACTAAGCCTCTAGCAATTTATGCCCCGGCTAGTCACTCGCTAACACAGGCTGACTTATACCTACTACACAATAATAAAGGCCAGACCTTCCTTGCAGTAGGCGATATAAATGTCAAACACCCAAATTGTAATTAAAGAAATAGACCAGCCAATGGGACGCTCCTGCACAGGCACCAAGCGACTAGAAACTTCCAAGTTATGGCCCCCAGATGAGCCTACATATAAGCCACCTAACTTAAATCAACAACCNTATTAGGAAATTGGACCTTTAGAGAACAGTGTCAATCACCTTCCTCCAAAACCACAGCTCTGGGAGTTCTCACTAGTATTTCATAACGGCTTACTTTGTAAATTATACGAATAAAAATTTCCTGACTGTTACATAAAATTACTAGCCAGATACTAAAGCACGGCACACATGGGACGATCTTTCTTGTGAGTGTCTCTAAGATATTGTTTGTGAGTTAAGCAAATAGCTAAGTAACTTGGTCACTCTCGGGGCCCGTCACTGGTTTTGCCACAAGCGGTATGGGTTACCTTGAGAGGAATTCTGTCAACTAGAAACGCCGGCAGCTATAACAATTTTTAGCAGCTGGCAAAAATAACAATGAACTTTGTACGGCGAGGAAAGATTGCTGTAATTATACTTCTTTCAGTATGCCACACCTTCCGCACTTTATCCTGCTAAATAGACGAAGAGCTATAAAGTGAAATACAGCTGTATTGCTTTACACGATGCTTATACGCCCGGTTATTACGTATGCTGCGCCTACATGGGAACGTGCAGCAAAACCGCATGTTAAGAAACTCCAGACTGTAGAAAATAAATCGCTGCGAATTGCTTCAGACACAGCTAGATACTGCTAAATACCATTACAGATCTACAAACCAAAATCAACATTAACAGTTTGAACGAGCATCTCGACAAACATGCGGGAAATTTCTACACACACGGTGCTAATAACGCCAATCCAAAAAAAAATCTTATCTCTGTGACTATGACCCAGACGAGACTAATAAATACAAGCGGTAAAATATCATATTGACTCACAGGCCACCATAAACACAACAAATTATTGAAAGCAGGCCTTCAGCCATGCACGCGAATGTAATTATTAGCATTGGGAAACCCGTATTGCTGCTACATATCAACACAATCATTACACTCAAGACCCAAAAAATTATAGAAGCACTGTGTGATTACAGAATAAGGCAAAACATAACACCGCACAGCTTCTGGCTCAGCGTCGGCCCTGTCAGTTACATTGCAATCACACTGCTGTACCCTCACGTGTGCTGAAACAACACTTCCCTCAACCGATAGCTCTATGTATGTATGGCCCCTAGCTGCAGATGATCACAAAGCGCCGGGCGTCGTGTGCCCTCTGAAGCAGCTGGTGGGGGTTTCGTGGAGGCACACCTATACTAACATGCACACTCAAGCATACATACAACTTCACAAAGTTGCAAGCGAGGTCGCAAACACGGTGATGAACCCATTACTCGTAACTATAATGTCTTCCCTTTTTAGTTGCCTGTTCACAGACACATTTTTCTGTGTTCTAGAGAGATCGACTGTCATCTGTCAGATGTGTGGCTCAGTTCTGTCCCACCACTACCAGGGCCACATAGCACGACCCTGGTTACATTCCAGCTGCGCACTGATTTCACATCACCCCACACCAAACCCACACAAGTCTATATTCACTAACTAACAACAACCCTACTTTCTCCCGCCCAAATCCAGCTAAAGAATATGCATGCAGTATTATTATCCTCCGCGACTGTGCTTTCTCCCCTTTGCGCTGGTTTGCTGTGCCGTTCCGTCTACACCCTTCCTCTTCCGGGGTGTGTCCTTGGCTACAATTCCGGCCATGGCACCGGACAAATCCTACTACAGTCGCGATGTATGTGACCCTTTTAACATAATAAACCCGACCTAAGGCGTATAGGTCTTGCCCTGAGACGCAGCCCACTCTCCAGCCGTCTTAGCTACCAACACGCATGCCGGAGGACACAGGACTGTGAAGGAGCTCACACTGGTGTAGCGGGGTTTGGGGGCTCGCCAGACAGTAAAATATTCCCGTCTGGGAGGATTCCGTTTAAATGTGCCAGGAAGCTTTTTCCACTTGCTTATAACTTGCACACAGCTATTTTTCTGCGTCCACGACTGGCTGCAGGCATTCATGTCACTAATCTATCTTCCCTGGTTTCTTTTTAAACAATTAATTTACATGTTCCAGATTTTTCCCTTTACAGCGTCTTGTAACCATAACAAAACTGCACAGTATTCGGATGTTCGCACACCGTCAGATATGTATTTACCTTCGTGCAACAATAAACATCAATATTTATCGCACATAACAACTGTATGATAATAAGTAGTTGTATATGTATTAAATGGTGCACCGCGATGCTTGCAAAGCGCAACGCAGATCCTCAACAGCTATGCACAGACACTCGTGTCGCGACGAGGCTCCTCTGCCGTTATCATTATAGAACATTGACACATTGCGGGCATCTGACTGTTCAGAGCTTGCTAGCTGAGAGCGTGTCCGTTTCATATATTGCTGTATAAACGTGCGATATGAAAATACAAATTAAATTTTCATATGTACTTAATGAAATACCTATTAATTCCTTCGTCCATTCCGCCGTCAAGACGCAAATCTCTTATTATAGTACATTCGCGGTTACTTCAAAACTTTCCTGCAACCCTGCTGAAGTTCTACTTCCAGGATATTCCTCCGCCCCTTGCAAACGAACCTTAACCAAGTCTAGAAAATGACACCAAAGGGTCTGCGCACCGCATTTGTGCGCAATCAGTGTAATAATATCTTTCATAAGAACTATTTCTTACCAGGCATTACCAAAAAACCAGTTTTCTCACTGTTTATGTTCATATTAATTATAAATGAAATATGGCTTCTATTTATAGATAAAATACAAGTATACAATTTAACTGAACCAAGAATGAAGTAGGTCTACTTTTACGTTAGAAAAGTATAAAACGCCTGTGATACATGGCATATTTAGGAAATAACCATACACGTCAAACATGGGGTGATTTCTCCGAAGGGAAGATAGGCTTATGCAATCGCCCGGTTGTCTGTCTGGGGTGTATGTCCCCCAAATAATAACTTTTAAAACCCGACAAACGAATTTAACGAAACTAGGTCCACATTTAGTATTTGGTAAGGATATCAAACTTTTATACTATTCGATAACGTCGGAAACTTATTTTCAAAATGGCGGCAATTTTAAAATTTAGGCCACTCTTATATCAAACTATTTTTAAGTTTTAAACCAAATTTTGGAACATTGAAAGTGCATAATGTAAGCATTGAATTAAGAAACCGATAATGTTGTTGATCCGTCATTTTGTAAGCTCGTACGAACTGAAAAAATTAAGCTCTTGTGTTATATCTCGGTAACCATTTAACCGATTAAATCCAAAGTTGGTACGTTGGTAGTGCATGATGTAAGCATTGAATAGTTATTAACCGGCCATTTTGAAACATTGTGCAACATGAAATATAAAGCTTTTATATTATATCTCAGTAATTACATAATAGATTCCTTCAAAATTTAGCCAATTTTAGGCTATGTTCACATATGAAATTTAAATAGATAATGCACTTATTTTTAAAATGGTGGCTATATGTAAGGTTTATTTGCCATATCTGCCATACCATTTGTCCAATTCCAATTAAACTTGCTATACTCAAGTTACCGTTTATAAGCATCAAATGTGTCGATACATATACCCTTTTGTATGCAATTTTGTAAGATAGTACCCCATGAAAATAAGGTTTTAATGTTATATCTCGGGAAACAATAAACAGATTCCTATGAAATATGACATTTAAGTAATAATACAGTAGCTCATATAAACTAACATGTTTTAGTGGGTCAGACTATTAATTTGAAAATGGCGGATATAAATACAATTTAGAATACTATGCTTTATCTACGAAACGGTTAAACAGATTTAAACTTAACTTTTTATGCTGGCAGTATCTTTTGATGGAATAAAATTTTTCATCCCAGAGACTTTATTTTTCCCCAGTTCGTAAGATAGTGCTACACGAACAAATACATTTTTGTCATATCTCGGGAAACAATCGTCCAATCCCTTGTAAATTTGGCAAAACAAGAACAAATGCGGTTTGCCATATAAATTGATAGGCTATGTTTATGAGGACATGGGGTTTATTTTCAAAATAGCTCCCATATAAACATTGTCGGCGTATCGTGCTACAGTTACGCAACAATGTAATCAATGTCAACCTAACTTTGTATACTGACAGCATCTATGTAAGCATCCGATGAACATCAACTCATTTGCCCGCCATTTTTAAAGAAAGCACCATGTGAAAAATTAAGTTTTTTGTCATATCTCGGGAAAATATTAAATGATACCAATTCAGGTGACAAATTATACTTTTGTAATCGATATAAATTTATGACTTTAAGGAGTAGTGACATTTTCAAAATCACTGCAATGTAAATATTTCATGTCAGTGTGCCACATGTCCTAACCAAATTAAACTGACTTAATATTTAACAGTGTCTATGACAAACAGAATGTGCCAATAAATCTCCGTTTTGTCTCCAGTAATGAAAATACCATCACATGAGAAAATTGAGCTTTTTTGTCATATGTCACGGACCAATTAACCGATTTCCAACGATATTTGCACACTAGTAATGCTGTAAGTAGGCCATGTTAAAAGTGTGTCTGGCTTTATTTACAGCATGGGTGTAACGTGAATAATTTAGTTATATTTATCATTTCTATTAAACAATTTCACCCATTCCAATTAAACTTTGTATACTGGGAGTATCCGTAAGAAACGTCAGATATGCTTACATATCTCATATTTGGCCGCATTTCTGTAATAAATTGCCAGGTGATCAAATTAATAATTTATGCCACACCTCGAGGAGGAATCATCAAATTACCACCAAATTTTTCACTCAAGTAGTACTACAGTGTGCCATGTCAGCTTACATAATTTAAGTTGGTGAGGCATTTTTCCAAATGGTGCAATATAAATTATTTAGATAAGCTTGTCGTATATTTAATAATTTGACATATTTCAGTATCTATTAGAAGCATCAGATATGCCTGTACAGAGCCTGTTTTAAAATGTTGTGATCGATAGCACTTACGAGAAACTAAAGCTTGTATGCCATATCTCAGGAACTCGTCAAACTATCACTACCAAATTCTGCATGCAAGTAGTGTTACGGTAGGCCATGAAGACTTATATGATTTAAGTGACTCACACACTTGTTTTCAAAATGATGTCCATGTAAATATTTCAAGCTGATAACACAAGTCTACTAAAACTAACTCCGTAATGTAGTTGATTCGCTGAAGCTTACGGTGCGAGACGTTCTGCGTTCTAGTGCCACATGAGGCAGGTGTGTATTTGTAGTTTCACTAATATTGCACTTGTTTCTGCTTGCATCTCTAATAGTATCGCTATCAACAAGACATCATGACCCACCTAACATCCAATCTTTTAATAACTTCGTCAAAATTGTTCGCTATCATGAACAGGAAAGTAGGCTCATTAGTCATATTGATATGGGCTATACGGTAAAGTGAGCATTTTTGAAAACCCTCTCATTTGGAATAGTAGTCAATAAATATATTATATTTTAACCTTTGACGTTAACTTCCAAGTGCGGTGAAATTTATACATTTTGTTTATTACTTATATGGCAATATTTATTTCTAAAAGTAGTTAAAGGATAAAAAATGACTGAATAAAAAATTAACTCGAGCCTCAAAAGTGCTCACTTTACTGTGAACAGCCTATATTTCTTGTATTATATTTACTACTTCCCCGTATTAAGCTTAGCTTTACCACTTTATTGGTAAAAATTATTCTAAAATAAATATATTATGACGTGTAACAATAAACGATATTTCTTTATGTCTTTGCACTTTCTGACCAAAGAAGTTAGAAAATGTTACTTCACCACCAGGGGATAAAGGATGGGGATCCGGAGACCCACGGCAGCGTTCTTGGATGACGTCACACAACCATTTTCCCCTTTTTTCCCTCGGAATTTCCCTTTTCCCCTCAAAAACGGCCAAAACCGATATACTTTCCCTAAAAATTTCCTGAATTTCCCTCAAAACCANTTGACGTGTAACAATAAACGATATTTCTTTATGTCTTTGCACTTTCTGACCAAAGAAGTTAGAAAATGTTACTTCGCCGCCAGGGGATAAAGGATGGGGATTCGGAGTCCCACGGCAGCGTTCTTGGATGACGTCACACAACCATTTTCCCCTTTTTTCCCTCGCAATTTCCCTTTTCCCCTCAAAAACGGCCAAAACCGATATACTTTCCCTAAAAATTTCCTGAATTTCCCTCAAAACCAGCAAAATATTCTCCCAAAAAATGTGTTTTGCACAATATGGCTGACTTTTGCACTCTCTGGCAGAATCCGGCGAAAATTGTGCAAATGCCCGCAGGAGTGTGGAAACATTTACAAGCATGCTTTGGCATTCCATGCCGGCACCATCCATTTGTCTGAAGAATGTTCGAGTTCATTGCCCTATCATGCAACTTCTCTCATTCCTTCCAGTCTCTCTCCCCCACACCCGTTCTCTATCGCCTGATTTATCCCTTGAGGTTTTCTCATATTCCTTCTGGCATCCTTTTTTTCTCATGCTCCATCATTCCTTCCTGTATCTCTTGCCCATTCTATCCCTTGGAAAGGGGGGGGGGAGTTTCTCATATTACTTCTGGTATCCTTTATTTTCACCCTTTCCTCTCTCTTGCCTTGTGAGCCCTCCATCTTGGATGTTCCCTCATCACCATTGTTATGCCACCTTGTTTTTCTCATATTCCTCTTGGTCTCCTTTCACCTGGCATCTTGGCAGGTACGCTTCCCATGCTGTCATTCCACCTTGTTTTTCTCGTATTCCTTCTGGTCTCCTTTCACTTGACGTTCTGGCGGGGACGAGTCTCATGCTCTGTCATTTCACCTGCGTGACATGGAGCGAGGCCTGCCCACGCATGCTAGCCTAGAATCGCACTGCGCGTACATCAAGTATGCCCTAAGCCCACTTATAATAATAGTTGGCAGTAATTTCAGATCTGTTTGAGATACAGCCACCAATTTCATAACATAGACATCACCCTCGACGACACAAATTAACCGCAGGTTCAAGTATGGCCTAACCTCACTTATAAGCATAGTTGGTTGTAACTTCCGAACTATAGTTACCAAATTAATAACATAGGCATCACCACCGACAGCGAAAAGGACCACAGGGTCAACTATGGCCTAAACTCACTTATATGTATAGTTGGTTGTAATTTACGAACTGCTTAAGGTATATTCACCAGATTCATAACATAGGCATCACCCCGATAACGAAAAGGGCCGCAGGGTAAAGTATGCTTTAAATCCACTTATAAGCATAGGAGGCGGTAATTTCCGAACTACTGGGTCAAGCGGGCCTTAAGCCCTTTTATAAGCATAGTTGCCTGATATTTCCCATCCACCGAAGCTACGACCACAAAATTCATATCACAGACATCACTTCTGATAGCAATCAAGGAGATAAGGACAAATATATCTTAAGCCCTGTTATAAGCATGTTTGGTAAGCAAAACCTTTGAAGTCTAGGAACATGTAACAGCCGACCACGTATGTAAAGAAAATAAAGGTATACATACAAGTGCGTTGCAAAGTTACCGTTGCATGTAGGAGTTAGGGGCTGAAATAGCACACACATACGCATCGGCCTTCACGAACTCGACCAACACCCACCGCCATCCTTATCGTCTGCTACCGCACATGTCTACCAACTCGGATCCCCCTCAGTGACTGCTTGCCTACCTTCGCCCACCGACATCCAGGCTGCATATATATGTGGAAATATATACATAAATCAACGTTAGCATGGGTAAAACAACAAATAACTTTATACGAAAAAAATCAAATGTGTTGCGTGCATGATGTACATAGTTGTTGGTAATGGGAAAATACATAAAAGTAATATAAGCGAACACCATAAGTCCAACTCAAGGGCCGGCAGCCCGAGTTATGGTTAGCATGGGTAACCCTCAACAACAAGCCATATATTGTTAAAATAAAGGGGTGCACATATGTACCACTAACATGATATGTAGTCGCAGGTCACATTAAGACAAGTATGCTTTAAAATAAATAAAAACCGTCAGCCTAACGCCAGGGTCGGGGAAACGTAGTGTAAACGATATGAAACCGTATTGTACATGAAAAATTAGTCACGTAACAAACAATAAAGGACTGGCATATACACAAGTACATCACTAGCATGATGTCCTAACGAGTCACTATATATATACCTAATTTCATATATATATACCTAATACCTAATTTCAGGCATAGCCTCCCACCATGGACAACGCAATGGCCGACCGCCTGCACTTAATGACCGAGACTAACGACGTGTGCTCAGAATGGCCAGTGTAAACAGACAAGCAACACTGCGTGAAATAACCACAGGAATCAACGTGGGACGTATGATGGACGTGTCCGTTAGGACAGTGCAGCGAACTTTGGCTGTACTGGGCTATGCCAGCAGAAGACCGACTACAGTGCCTTTACTAACAGCACGACATCGCCTGCAGCGCCTCTTCTGGGCTCGTGACTATATCGGTTGGGCCCGAACGACTGGAAAACCGTGGCTTGGTACGATGAGTCCCGATTTCAGTTGGTAAAGCTGATGGTAGGGTTCGAGTGTGGTGCAGACCCCACGAATCCATGGACCCAAGTTGTCAACAAGGAACTGTGCAAGCTGGTGGCGGCTCCATAATGGTGTGGGCAGTTTTTACATGGAATGAACTGGGTCCTCTGGACCAACTGAACCGATCATTGACTGGAAAGGGTTATGTTCAGCTACTTGGAGACCACTTGCAGCCATTCATGGACTTCATGTACCCAAACAACGATGGAGAATTGTTATGGATGACAATGCGCCATGTCACCGGGCCACAACTGTTCGCGATTGGTTTGAAGAACATTCTAGACAATTCCAGGGAATGATTTGGCTACCAAGATCGCCCGACATGAATCCCATCGAACATTTATGGGACATAATCGAGAAGTCAGTTCGTGCACAAACTCCTGCACCGGCAACACTTTCGCAAGTATGGACGTCTATAGAGGCAGCATGGCTCAATATTTCTGCCGGGGACTTCCAACGACTTGTTGAGTCCATGCCACGTCGAGTTGCTGCACTTCGACGGGCAAAAGGAGGTCCGACACGATATTAGGAGGTACTCCATGATTTGTCACCTCAGTGTAAATATCCCGATGAAGCCACAGCACATAATAGTGATATCAGTGTTGCTATCGTGCCAACATGAGAAAGAACGAATGATCACAAGGGCCAGCCCCACAAAATGAGTACAATACGTCAAGTACGATACACATTACGTGACTTGTAAAGACTGTGTTCCTTTGCTTGATACAGAACGGCATACATTAAAAACATTATCCGCGCAAGAGAGACGCCAAAGTTATAAGAACTTACTAACGAGCACAATCACACATTACACAAGCATCGTTTGCTGTACGCTGTGTTATACAGTGCTAGACAAGACCAGGCCACCCTGGTTAGTACAACAGAACAGCAAATTACTTCCTTAAGGAAACCGATTGAAACGAAACCGTCAAATTCAGAGTACAGCCAACACTCACAACACTAGCAGCAGAACGTGTCCGACCTGACCGACGTTGTGTGACCAACTAATATATTGGGAATCTGTTAGACTGCTCCAGGTGGTCGGTCGACAGCACGAGCACCGTGCAGGCCTCGGCAAGTCGAACGGATGGCACATAATGCAAGCCGAGAGAGACGCGCCAGGCTCCAGAGTGGCAGAGCAGCCGAGTCACACATGCATTCCCCTTTACGAGAGATATTCAGTTATACAGTGCAAGGTAACAATTGAACCTGTTTTAAATTATGTATATACACATACTTATTTAAATACCTACCAGAACATAGATTGTACTCTATGCATAATCGAAACAACATACATTAAAACCATTAGCCGCGCAAGAGAGACGTCACCGCTACGCGCTGAGGTAAATAAATATATATGAAAAATAATTACAAAAGCATATAGTACATGTTGTTATTTTGAATACGTACCAGTAGATAGGTATAGCCGATTCCAGGACAAGGGCTGGGTGCTGAGGTGGCGAGGCGCCACCACCATCTTGTATTGCACCATCTTTTAATACAAAATCACTTGTTTTACCCCAAAAATTACTTCAGAAATAATTTATTTTACCCAAAAATCACTTTTTCCCCCCTCAAAATTTTTCTTTTATCTCTCAAACCCTCCTAAATTTCCAAATAAATTGTGGAAAAAGTGCTTGCTGTTCAATGTGGCTGACTCAAAGCCCCGAAAGCAAATTTTCAAGCCATTAAAAATATTTGTGGGTCTTGTTTAATATTTGTAGGTCACCACCCCCTCACCCCGCTCTTGCCAAGGCCACATCACCCCTTTCCCACCACCCAATCATAAAAAGTCAAGAAAAATCACAAAAAACTTAAAAATCGAGTTACATAATTCATTACATACTTATATTTAAAATGGCAGTGGTACAAATATTTTACATTGGCTTGGTATATCTAGAATTCGATTCAACCAATTTCAACCAAGTTTGTATGATGAAAGAAAGTGTCTGTTACCAGCATCGTATATGCCAACAAATTGCCATTTGTGTCAGCCATTTCGTAAGATCGCGTGCTGCAAATAAATAAAGTTTTCATGTCTTATCTTGGGAAACGATTGACAGATTCCTACCAAATTTGGCAAACAAATAAAACCACTAAATTCGATTTAAACTGACATGTTTAACTAGGTCATACACTTATTTTCAAAACGGTGGTTTTATATCTATTTTAGTTTAATATGCTATAACATTGAAATAAAGTAATCAATTTAAACTTTACAAACTATATATTACAAAAATATCATATTCCCGGAGAAAACCCACAGATTCACTCCCACCAAATACGACATACAAATAGCACTATAGCAGGCCATATAAAGTGATATGTTTTGAGTGGTCATGAAAAAAAATGTAACGTATTATGCTGAGAGTATTTATTATAACCATCAAATTTGTTTCTACAGAATCTTAGTTCTTTACTATTTGGAAAGATAACCCAACATAAAAAATTAAGTTTTTATGTCATATCTCAGGAAACAATTAACCGATTACAACCAAATTTGGCGAAGAAGCTGTACTGCAGTAGGCCATATTAATTTATGTGTTTTAAGGGTGCCAAACACTTATTTTCAGAGTTGCTGCTATAAAAACAATTTAGCTTTGTGTACTATGTATATCTACAATATTTTGTAACCGATTTTAACGTAACTTTGTTAACTGGCAGTATCTATGATAATAATCGTATGTAATAATACATAACCATTTTGTCCTCTATTTATGAAGATCGTCACATGAAAAAATGGAGGTTTTACGCCATATCTCGATGACCAATTAACCGATTTCCACCAAATTTTATATCCAGAAGGGTATTCAAAATAACATGTTTTAGATTCTACAGGCATTTTTAAATGGCTTTAATATAAATAATTTAGATTAGTATGTTATATCTATTAAACAATTAATTCAACAAAGTTCAACCAAATTTTGTACACTAAAAGTACTCATTAGAAGCATCAATTATGCATACAGAGGTACTCTTTCGCCGGCCTTTTTGCAAAATAATGTCAGGTGAGAATTGCCAGTTGTGCCATATTTCCGAATCTATTCAACTAATTTTCAACACATTTTGGAAAACATTAGTGCTACAGACGGCCATGTAAACTTAAATTATTTAAGTTTGGTCACACATTGAATTGCAAAATGGCGGGTGTATAAATATTTTGACAAGTTTGTCATATCTTTTAAACAATTTTTCCAAATTCAACCCAACTTTGTATTCTGACAGTATCTGTTAGAGGCATAGTAGACAGAACCTATTTTAGGCAGTTGCAGCATTTTTAAAAACAAACTGCAATGTTCTATCTTAAATAGCTTCCGAGTTATGATATTTGAAATGATAGCCGGACTTTATGGACATTCTGTAGGAGTCATATAAAATTGTATGCATTGAAAGTATTAAGTTTCACATTATAGATCTATTATATTAGTCGAAGCACGTAATTCCACAGGTTGTGAAATCGGATACGAAAATTGGAACAAATACGTAATCAAGTTTCAAATTCCCGTTTTTACCTCCCCCACCCCTTTTTTTTCTCTACCAACTACAAAAACGTTTCAAACGAAATATTTCTTGTAATTTGACATCACTGCGCCTGTCTCACCTCACAACTAAACAGCGGCTGAGGTGTAGTGGTTAGAATACTTGCCTCGCATCTAGGCGAACCTGATTTGATTCCCAGCGGGGTCGCTCCCGGATTCTCGCATGTGGGAATCGCGCCGGGGGTGCGTGAGGATCTCCTGCCGTTGCATTCCGGCGCTATTCCATACTCACCTCACTCCACCCTCATCGGCTCTCAAGACCTCGATGTAAATAGCCGCAGAGATCTCTCCACTCCACTCACGCCTAAACCATCCAGTGCGCATGCGCAACTGAAGAGGCACGTGAAACGCTCTACAAAAAACTGTCACGGTCGATACCTGACACCCGGAGTGGCATGGCAAATGGCACGCGACATACTCCATGTAGCGTGTCCTGCCAACTCATTGTGAAAGGTTGCATTTGTTTATTAATATTGGTTCGCTTGTGGCAAATCACGTGGTATATATACCACCTACTACATCCCACATATCACCTGCCACTTGTCACTTTGGCGTGAAAAAAACCCTCATTCATGGACGTGGCATACCAGTGGTTTTCCTGTAATAAAGTCTAACCTTGAAGTACTCAATCCATGTGGTCTGGTTGTCTGTGGAAAATGCTATTATTACATTTGTCTGTGCTGTGAAATAATTTTAAATATCGACATTATTCATTTTAAAGAAGCCATGGAGTTGACTCACAATTAAAACACGATTGATAGTTTTTAATAATAAATAATAAATTTGTTTTAAAACCTTAATAACAAATGTTACCTGCAAAGAGCAAAGGTAGATACTATAGTGAAGATGAAGATTCAGTGAAGATGCTGAACTCTCTATAAACATATAATTCTGCTTGAGGATATTTTTAACATTTAGAGCCGTCAAATTTTTTAAATTATTTATAAAGTGTGGTTTTCTGTAAAAAAAAAAAAAAAACATAGTTTGTGTTTATATTAGTCTATCTCTATATAATCTACTTCGTTTTGATAAAGAAATGCAACCCTAAGTTTATATGTTCCACTCCCGAGTCCTTGTAAAAAGCGACTTAATGTAGCCTTGTGTGATTCACTCAGCCCCCTGGTGCAAACGACGGCATGTGAAGGTTGACTGTATAAGTAGGCGTAATGTAATTCTAATGGTTGCAAGACGAGATGTATACGAGTGCTGCTTCGCTCCTTGTGTGCTTGTGTGGCGTGTAAGAATAAAACAGCTGTCAGGAGCGCATTATGTAGCTATCAATTTTTGAATTTAATATTCAGATGGCAATTTTTAAATACGAAATTTTAGGAGCATATTGTGTGGAGTGAACGATTTTAAGGACTATTATTTGCAAGCGTATTAATTTTTGTCTTTTTGTTATTGACTATAAAGAACGGTTGAAATAATAATATAAAATAAACAAAGAATTTGCCACTTGAAAATGTATGATCTACAAACAATAGCAAAAGTAAACATGAATTGTACAGAAATTGAGCTGTTGGTCCAATTGTCTTTTATATAATTGCTAATTTAGAGTTGAATGCGGCAAGGGTTGGGCGAAAGAGAATAAACAATCTTTTCTCACTTGGTCAGTACACTACTAAAACACCAAATTGGAAAACGCCTTCTAAAATATCCAGAACTTTGCACCTAGGTGTCGAACCAAGGACTGCAACAGTGAGACGGTCGAGAGCAGTTAGATAGGCCTACTGGGCGAGCATGGCATCCGAACCACGAAGTAGCAGAATGGTGTGAGTGGGGAGTGGCGTTTATCTGCCAACTCTTGCCCAGTAAACTGTAAGATGGAGGGGTCCCATCCATTTTAGAAATTTTCTGCACACCTTCACAATCAAACTTTACGACCTCACATTAAGAATTAAAGCTTGACGTGGCATAGATCTTCCACTTTCAGCTGTACAAACGAGACCAACATTAATAAATAACGAGAGAACTTTGGTTACATAGATGCGACACGCTTAATTGCAGAAAAAATACGTTGAATTTCGAAATAACTGGTACGATGTTCCCTGTACCTTAAACATATTGGTTTAATACTGAATCTGGAAATTAAGTTATGTAGGAATATATGTAAATCCGATATGTCTGATTTCTCTCCACCTGAATGGTACCGTCCATCAGGACGTGTTTTTTTTTAAATACGTTGCCTCAGGGGAGCGCGAAAGGCGACCAAGGAATGCGTAGTCAAATGTTGACTCTAAAGTTTAAGGTAATGAACTCCACGTAGTCTGTATGGCAACTGCTTCTATGAAACTTTCAGCAGCGACTCCACAATTTTATGGCGTGATAATAAGAATAACGGTATGTGTTGTACGCCCCTAAGAGTATCTTCAACATACTGTACCTAACTTTTCATACCTGAAAATGATTGTGAAAAGTCTGTTTTGGATTTTTTTTTTCATTACAAAGAATCGCATATTAAAGACGGATCATTTACAATCGGAAATTATTCTTCGGACGGGAAAAATTTCTGCGGCGGTTTTCGTAAGTATACATTATCAATAAAATATTGCAAATATCGTGACAGAAGCTGTACTCACCGCATGAGTGAGGGCGTAGGTAGGCGGTAACCTGCGATGCATGTGATAGATACGTAACTTACCTTCGTCGTTTGGTACCGGCAAAATTGCAGACAGCACCGTCACCAAAATGAGACCAACTGGTAGCCATAATTTTTTAGTTGCAAGTACAGCGAACTGGATAGCTTGTTCCATCCTAGGGGATTCTCCTCACACATAATACATACTGTCAGGTCGTGACTGATAATTTATGCCGTTCTGGATATTAAAATCATCGAAATCATCAACAGTTAGAACTGCAATGCCTAAGAGAAAACTAAGTACAGACGGAAGTAATATAACGCAACACGATTAACCTTGTTTACTCATTTTGACCAAAGACATTACACTATAAAAGAGGGTTGGTCGTTCCTTGTTATCTTCATAATGTCAAAAGTGACATCTACATATAGTGTTAAAAATATTTCATCGATATGCACGCATGTGTGGATATATGTAGCTGTGTGTCTTGTTTCCTTGTGGAAGCGTTGAGTTCAGCATAATCGTAGATTAAGTTGTAATACTTTGTTTCACGCGAATAATATGTCAAGGACTTCATCGATGGATTAAAACGCCCATAAATTTTTTTATCTTCTTGTTCCCAACCTAGTTAAGTCATATCTTTAAACTGCGGTGTAATAAATATTGTAAATATCAGCTCTTCCTGTATTTTATTTTACCGCAGTTATAAGGTATCGTTAAATTTATCCTTTTGTACTCCAACATGTTAACACTTTTACGAGAAATAAAATTGTAAACAATCCGTAAGACTTTAGCTATTAACGCCATACTTCTTCTATGGTTGTTAAATTCTCTCCTTCCTGTCTGTCTAAAGGTAGCAATTTTTATAGCCTCTATAGCAATAGTAAACCAGCAAAATGTTGACTGTTCATTACGTGTTTTATATCTTGCTTTTTTTACGGCTGAATTTTAATATACTTTGTGACATAATTCCTAATGAAAAATGGGACGAAAACAATACAACTCATAACCCTAAAGCAAGAAATTTTGTATTGAATATATTAAAATTTATTATTAACTATGTTAGAATAAATAACAAATTAATGACTGGTGTTTAGATAGTAAATTAGTTTAAACCTCGGAAAATTTTGTTTATAACATAATCTCCTTTCTTCAATTAAAAAGGGGTTGTCAAATTATAATAGCAAAAAAAAAAACACGTACATTCTAGCCTCTAGCGGCCTAACTTTTCTCCGGCTTTTATACTTGAAGTCAACATGTACACATTGACAAATATGGTAGCTTTATTAGAATATACAGATGCCAACCGTATTTAAAAAATGAGTGCAATAATAAACAAAGGGTGCAGTGGTACGCCTGTGTGGGTAGGCAACACATGAGGCGTCCAAGAATAAATATTTGGCAGTGCATTGCAAGGATTAGGAGACGTACTAATCAAGTTATCAGACAACAATTGCATTTTGTATACATAATTATTTGTATCGCTACTTTGTTAATTGTCATAGTCTATGCAATTGTACAATTAAGTTATTACTACGTTTACTATCAATAAGCTTTATTCAGCCCTAATTTTGTGTAATGTAAATTTTATGTGTAGTTAATATTTATATTTGTAATTTATACAGTGATTATAATAATTCTCGCAGTTAGATATTCGCAGAAGCGTTGCCTACCTGCGCAGGCGAACCACTGCACCCTTTGAAAATTAGTGATGTTTTACTAAAGCTACCCGATTCGTTTATTTGTACATGTTGACTACAAGTATCAAACCCAGAGAAAAACTAAGGGTTTGAATGTTTTTTTTAATGTTATAATCTTACACCCCCAATTAAATATATGTAGGAGGATGGTATTCCAAACATAATCTTCTAGGTTTTATTAATTTAACATCATCCACTTATTTGTTTTTTAATCTCATTATTACGAAACCTCTTATTTTAGAGGCGCATATATAATTTAGTAATCATTTTATAGGATGGAGTCTTATTATGTTACCTGTGTCATTTTGTATCAGAAATCACCTCAAACAGTTCGTAACATACATTTTGGAGCACGTTGTAAATAATATTCAGTTAATAAAGTGTTATTGTAAAACTTTCCGTTATAATGTAAGCTCGAAAGAGCATCGATTGCTACGGAGAGTTTTCAATTCGTCCATAAACATTAAATTTTTTTAGAATATATGTAAAATTTAACAGATTAAAAAAATTATAGCAAATTTGGCATGCAAAACAAAGTATTGCCTGGAAGTGCCATTTACATATGTTCATGGTTTTTGCAGCTATTAGAAACACCATACTAAAATTATCTTTTTGGGTTACACAAGTATAGTGTATTCACGGTCTCATTTTTTGGTTAAATAAAACTTTCACATATATTTTGTCTGTAAATTATATTATCTTGCTCATACTCAAGATATATTAAAACAGAGAGAAAGGAAGTATGTTGGAAAAAACTTATAAGAAATAGTTCGACGAAATATTATTTAAGGTGAGCTTTGTTACGTTACTTGTAAAGAAGATGTTTCTTACCGATATACGGTGTTTACGTTTTCAGGTGAAAGTGGGGGAAACGAATTTTGTAGTATTTTTTTTAATTATCTGTCCAGCACATAAATACAGTGCGTAATCTTACACTAAGTTTTTTTTTAACTTGTGTGAATTTTGTTTACACGTGGCGGAAGGATACTCAGTGGGTTGTTCGAAAGTAGGAAAATTGAAAGAAGCCACAAATAAACCATAACCATTATTTACGTGCTCTGTGATATGGAAAAGCGTCTGTTTATTTATCAATTTTATTGCCATCATAGTTCAGGTATCAAAATTTCAAAGGAAAATGATGATACGATGAAGCAAATATTTTGAAATCTATTAACGAAAGTATTTGTAGTTTTACATTCTTGCGAAGTCAAGTGAAATCACAATGCCAGGTTAACGAAAGTCTCTTTGGCGAACTAATTAAAAATAAAAGCAAAAAGAAGTATGTCCACATTTTGTTAGCAACTTATCACATGCCTTACTTCGAATAATTTTGCCACGATCTCGAATCTCAAGTGTTACCAATCGGTTTTAAAATCCATGGTAAATGAAAACCCATGTGCCTCGAAGTAAAGTTTCGCAAGGCTCAAGTGGAAGGTTCGAGGCTGCATGCAAGTCGGCTTGGAGCATTCTATGGAGTAATTTGTCGCCTGATACTTCCTGCCATGCAAATAAACGTGCCCGCATTTGTTGCAGCTTTGCTTCTGTAACTGTATGCTTCCAGCTTCTGCAGTGCTCGTTGATGTGCGAACCTCTAATTTATATTGTTGGGATAGTTGGAACATTTGTGTTAAATAGATACGGTCTGCCATAATTTTCAGGTAGCTGTGTTACAGAATCAGCAAGTAACATTTTTGCGGCTTTTCGCTATTTATTTTACTATTTATTTTAAACTCGTTTAATAATCATATCGCTGTTGCTCAAAACAAAATAAATTATAGTTGTTAGAGGCGCCCTACCACCATTCTCTCGCTCTCTCTCTCTCTAATTATCATTGGCTAAAATTTCCACCTTGTGGGGCAGCGGTGGCGTAGTGTCCAGGGCGCTCGCCTCCCACAACGGCAATCCGGGTTCGATCCCCGGCGGGTTCACTCCCGGATTTTCGCATGTGGGAATCGTGCTGGACGATGCCGCTTGCCGGCGGGTTTTCTTGGGGTACTCCCGTTTCCCCTGCCCTTGCATTCCAGCGCCGCTCCATTCTAGTGTTTCATTTCTTTCATGCCCGTGGATGACGGTCACCTACGGGTCCCAGCTGGAAAGACCGTCACTCGGACGGTGTCGCCTTGCCCTGGGTGCACTCCCCACACGCCATTCATTCATTCTATCTACCTTGTAGGAAAATTTCACTAAAAATTGCACACGATCAGTTACCAAAACGTCTATGAGAACGACCAGCAGTTGGCTAAATTTTCGATGGATCTGTCCATCCCAGCTGTCCATCCCAATCCGTGCAGGATTGCGTGAAATCTTGCAAGGAAACTTCCATCGTGCCAGACTGGCTTAAGCATACGGAAGTTTCGACATTGGAAAAACGTCTACAAGAATCGTAAGACTCGAGAATAGTTAGAAATGACGGCCTCCTGCCCTACGTCCCTTTCAAGAACCCTCGGTTGTAAACGAGCTCTGGGACGGTTGTACGTAAACAGTAGTCAAGTGACAGAAGTAACCAGCGTAACCTGCTCCTGTTATTGTGGAAGAACATAGTCGGTTGTCCGGGAATGTATGTACAAGCCAGTCACACGAATACCGTACGAGAAGAACAGTAGGAGAATTAACCAAAGCAAGACCAAGTCTGACTACATAAGTCTGAAGCGGTGTAAAAAAATAAAAGGAGGGATCCGAAACTACAGTAAGCTTTCAGGGCTGGCGGTTTAAAAGAAGAAACATTTCGTGCAACGTTCCACAGTTAGAGACCACTTTAGTTTGACAAAAGCTGAACTACACTAGCGTAGAATGCGTCACTAATCAAAACCATTTCGTGAACATATATTTAGTTTTGGGGAAAGTAAGATGCATATGAGTAGTGTGCATATTACTTTTTTCTTTCTCGAAAAAAGCATTTCGAGATTTCGAGTTGCACCAACTACACCCGAAGATTGTTTACAGCGCATGCGCTTGTGGAGTACAAAAAAAGTTTTTTTTTCTTTGTGATTAACGAAAACAATTAAATCTTAAATCTTACCTATTAAACTAGGTAGGTATGAATTTCACAAACATATATTTCACATATTATGTTAGGATAGTTTGTGTTTCTTCAGACTGAAGAAACTCTTATTCACCTACTATCGTAGGCTAATTTAGGTAGGAATTTGAGATCCTACGTTACGAAGATGTTGGGGAAAGTGTAATTTTACAGTATTCCCTAAATATTAATATACTTTTGTGACCAATTTAGGTTGTGAATCGGGTAGTGTAAGAAATGTATATATATATATGTATATACATTTGTTATATACCGTAAGTCTATGTGGGAAATCGGAGGTTCAAGGAAGGCCTGGGACATAAGTGCGTCTCAGAACTGAGCTCTATACGCCAATGCATTCAGGAAATATACTAACGATACGTCCCGTTTCTCGTTTCTATTCTTGCATTTCTACTCTCCACAGTCACATGGGCCTTAACCAATAATTTTCAACACTTCTGTTGTATTCAGTAGATACCGGGTCAGACCACTTCAAACACTCGCGTGCAACTTATCCTTCCAATCAACCAGCTTTTACACGACGCAAGATAAATGCACAGCTCGTGTGAGAAGCCGCCTTGTGTTCAGTTTCATAGGAGAAGTTCTCGTGCAGAACGTATCTCAGACAAGGCCACAAGCTATGACGTATACCGCATTTAAGCTGTGTGAGGAGGAATGAAGTAAAATGTATTGCTCTGAAGAATGTTTGATTAAATATTGTCATATATGCGTGACTTTTGGGGCATTTTGACAGGATGAAAAGGGAGGGGAGGGGGAGGGGGCTGAAAGATAGGCAAACACTAGAATTTTTAAAGTGCTCGCTTGATGACGAGAGTAGGGATCTTCAGGTATCTAACCTGTACACTCAGTCCCATGGGGTCTTTACGTGAAAATGCGTTGGAAGTCCTATCCACATTTAATCTAACTTATCAAAGAAACTAAATAAAGCAAAAACCTTCCACTAAAGAATACACCAGCGGGGATATCACGTTTCCCCCGCCCTTGCATTCCATGCTCACCCCATTCACTCTCATCGGCTATCAATACAGATTCAACTCAACTCATACCTAACAGATGTTATGGTAACTTACTACTAAGACGCCCGGCAGCATCCCCAAATCCAGGGGATGATTACATCTTCTCCATGCTGACCTCCAGCGTCCGTTTAACGAGAGAATAAAACTATGTAAGTTACCTCGATTATCCCCCACCATCGAGGGCCGTGGTGGCTCAGCGGCTAGAGTGCTTGCCTCTCACCTAGGCGAACTGAGCTCGATTCCCGGCGTGGTTGCTCCCGGATTTTCGCACGTGGTGATTTTGTTGGATGATGTCTCTGGTCGATATCATCCAACCTTGGGGATCTCCCGTTTCACCCGCCCTTGCTACTCTATTCTCACCTCATTTCACCGTCATCTGCTCCCAAGATCTCGTTGTTAAGAGCCGCCCAAACTTCTGCATTCCTCTCCACTCCGGCATCATCGAGGACGTCTCCTCCTAGACGATGCAAGCTCGTCTCTCATGTCTTCGGTCTACTCTCTACGGCGGTCGACAAAGAACTTCTCGCCTGACCTAAAAGTCTGGTATTAAAAATACGCGCGTCGCCTCTGGACTCAGAAAAACTGCTTGTTGACCAGATTTTGGAGAGAGTCGAAGAGACCTATACTTTTACAACGCGAGAGGCCAGCGTAACCGAGCGAAAACTGGTCAGCTATCACAACACAGCCCCGAGTTGCGCATTTATCCGAGCCACTGGTGTTGATAGCCCTTACAAACCTCGGCCACACACTGCCATGTTGGCTCCCAGTTAAGTTCCCAGCGAAATAAGTAAAATAATTCCAAGTGTTGTTGACGTATTGTGAGTGTTATATGTAATATTATAGCAATTCAAGTTGGTGTTTCCTTTTTTGTTTATATGCATTAGAGTATGAACTGGCATGTTGGAAACACTTTTATGTTCCTAACGATCTCGCGTTTTAACTTGTCTAGCGCATGGATAAAGTCGATAAACCTGTGGATACGTAAGTTTGGTTCCTGGCGGAAGTATACGAAATGAAAAAAGTAGATCTTAAGCAGGATTTTCAAAATTACTCAATTAACCGTGAACATCATATCAATTCATGCTGTTAAATTATACATGTTACTGCAGTGATATGACCTGGAAGTGTGCACACACATCAATGAACAGCCTGATGTGACAATACTGCCTGTAGTAACAAGCAAGTAAGCCTGGATATTATACACTGGAGAGCCAAAAAAACTGGTATAGGCGTGCGTATGCAAATAACAGAGGTATGGAACCAATCAGAGTAACGCGATGCGGTCGACAGCGTCTATATAAGACAACAAGCGTCTGGCAAAGTTACTAGATCGGTTACTGCTGCTACAATGGCAGATTATCAATATTTAAGTGAGTTTGAACGTGGTGATATAATCGGCGCACGAGGAATGGGACATAGCATCTCCGAGATAGCGATACAATTTGGATTTTCGCGTACGACCATTTCGCGAGTGTACCGTGAATATCGGGAATCCGGTAAAACATCAAATCTTCCACATCGCTGCAGCCGGATAAAGATCGTGAACGAACGGGACAAACGACGACTGACGAGAATCATTAAACGTGACAGACGTGCAACCCTTTCTCAAATTGGCGCAGATTTCGATGCTGGAGCATCAAAAAGTGCCAGCAAGCGAACTATTCAACGAACCATCATTGATATGGGATTTCGGAGGGAGCCGAAGGCCCACTCGTGTACCGTTGTTGACTGCACGACACAAAGCTTTACGCCTCGCCTGGGACCGCTAGCACCGCCATTGGACAGTTGATGACTGGGAACATGTTGAATGGTCTGACGAGTCTCATTTCAAATTGTATCGCGCGGTTGGACGTGTACGGGTATGGAGACATCCTCATGAATCCATGGACCCTACATGTAAACAGGGGACTGCTCAATCTGGTGGAGGCTCTGTCATGGTATAGGGCGTGTGCAGTTGGCGTAAAATGGGAACCCTGATACGTTTAGATACAACTCTGACAGGTGACAGATACGTAAGCATCCTGTCCGATCACCTGCACCCATTCATGTCCATTGTGCATTCCGACGGACGTGGACAATTCCAGCAGGACAATGCGACACCCCACACGTCGAGAGTTGCTACCGAGTGGCTCCAGGAACACTCTTCTGACTTTAGACACTTCCATTGGCCACCTAAATCACCAGACATTAACATTATTGAGCATATCTGGGATGCCTTGCAACGTGCTGTTCAGAAGAGATCCCCACCACCTCGCACTCCTATGGATTTGTGGACTGCCCTGCAGGATTCATGGTGTGAATTGCGTCCTGCATACCTTCAGACATTAGTCGAGTCCATGCTACGTCGTCTTGCAGCACTTCTGCGTGCGCGCAGGGACCCTAGCCGATATTAAGCAGGTGTACCAGTTTTTTGGCTCTTCAGTGTAAAAGGATTACATTGATTTTAGTCAGAAACATATGTTTCCTCCAATATTTCTGCAAATTCACTGCTGTTTACGCTTCAAAGGGAGTGAATGTGAATTCAGAACTCATAAGAAACAAGATATAGTAAATCAGGTCCCTTCCATCAGCCAAAAATAAAATTATATCATGGGTAAAATTCTTACAATTTGTTTTCCTAAACATAATTTTTGAGATTCTATTTAACTTGGCATAAGGACTATATTTCTACCTAACACGGGGCTGCAGTGGCTGAGAGGTTAGACTGCTCGCCTCCCGCAAAGGCGCACCGGGTTCAATCCCTTGCCTGGTAACTCCTGGATTTTCGCATGTGGGAATCGTGACGGACGATACCGCTGATCGGCGGGTTTTAAAGGGGATATCACGTTTCCCCCGCCCTTGCATTCAATACTCACCCCATTCACTCTCATCGGCTCTCAATACCTATTCAACTCAACTCATACCTAACAGATGTTATGGTAACTTGCTACTAAGACGCCCGGCAGCATCCCCAAATACAGGGGATGATTACGTCTTCTCTATGCCGACCTCCAGCGTCCATTAAATGAAAGAATAAAACTATGTAAATTACCTCGATTATCCACCACCATCGAGGGCCGTGGTGGCTCAGCGGCTAGAGTGCTTGCCTCTCACCAAGGCGAGCTGAGCTCGATTCCCGATGGGGTTGCTCCCGGATTTTCGCACGTGGTGATCTTGTTGGATGATGTCGCTGCATACCTTCAGACATTAGTCGAGTCCATGCCACGTCGTCTTGCGGCACTTCTGCGTGCTTGCGGTGGCCCTACGCGATATTAGGCAGGTGTACCAGTTTTTTTGGCTCTTCAGTGTATAAGACCTGACGTGCACACTATAAATAACTGTTCTGGATTATGTCTCCTGTTATACCCCAGTGGATCAGGCACAGGAGGGCCAGGCTGGCGAACACAAGTTGCGGTACGATAACAGATAACATGTCGTTTCCGTATAGAGAGTACAGTTACAGTGCGGGAGGAAGGAGGGTATACTGGCCTTCGGGCCTTAAAAACCTGTCGTTTCGGTATTGATTTTCTCATGGTACCACCCGTTGTGTCACCCTGAGATTACCTCCTTTGCGAAGTGGTGCCATAAAGATTATATGAACTGAACTGAACTGTGATACCGCCAATTGATCGCGAAAATTTATCTTGCGGGCTGTTGTTGGATGTGCGACACTAGCACCTCACCTCTGCGTGGTCGGGTGGAGTAACGTGTTGTGTGATCATCAGTCAACCGGATGCGCAGCAAGGAATCTGTGTGTTGCCACAATTCGCATCAGGCGAATGATAAAAAGGCAAAGCCTTTAAAAAAAGGCGAACGGACTTGATACAGTGGTTTTAGCATGGCAGCCTTTCAAAGTATTTGGCAGTTGCGGCTATAGACAGATTGATGGACAAGGACTTCGACTTGGAGGAACGCAGGTTGAGTCTTAAAGAAATGAAGTGGTACCAGAGGATATGGTATGCCATCAGTGGCATACAATGCAATGTGGTGGACCCATGGATGTGTGAAATCTATCAGGAAGAAGCAGAGGATGAAGTTGAAGATGATGTAGATGATGAGAGTGAAGGGTTCCACTTCTGGTTCAGAAGTGGAACCTCATTATATGCAAGTTGTTAAAGAGGGAAGTGTAACTTTGCCTCAAGTGATGGAAGGGGACTTATGATAAGTAAGAAGGAGAGTCCAAGAATTCGCCACAGTAGGACAGAGTGGTAAGCCCATCAAGAAAGTACAAGATGCTGGAGAATCACTTGTGCAAATAAGGAATACCATAAAGTTCAAAAGGCCCTGAACAACCTGAAGATCAACATAGGACAAGGAAGAAACTCCTGTTTGAAAATGAAAATGAAAATGGGGGTGATTCATTGGCCAAAGCAAATTTTTTGTTTGGTTTTGAAAAAAGTGTGGTATATACACATCCTGAGGCCAGAGAAATAGTCACTACCATGCCAGACTGGTTTTTTGAGCAAGAATTCAAAAATCAACACAACTCAGACAAGATGACTGGTTCCTAAAGTACAAAAACTACACAGTTTATTGGCTAAGGTATTGATGGATAATTCGTAGTTTAATGGAATGATAAGGAGCCTACAGCAGCAGAAAAAGGTGATCACAGATAAAGGTGAAGAACTGATGGTGCCTTGAATGAAAATTTATTCACAGGCAATGAAGGGAGAGGAAATTAAACCAAAGCCTCCCAGGAAGGTTGTGCTTTCGTGCCCCCAAAAGAAGGTACTTCAAGCACTCAAGTAAAGGAAAAGATAAAACAAACCATTGACCCAAGGGAAGATGGTTTGAAGATAAGAAATATCCGAGAGATTCGGAAAGGAGGAATAATAATCGAAGCAGGGAATGATGAGACCCCTGAAAAGCTACGCAACCAAAGCAAAACCAAGTAATTGGGTCTGAAACTAGAAGCCCCTAAAAAAAAAGGTATTATGTTATTGTATATTACATACAATGGACCTAAGATAATAGTAGCTTGGTTTAAAAAATTTATAATCAGAACTTTAGATATGCAGAAATGGACAAAGATACATTTTTTCGGAAAGTCCCAATAGCTATAGGACTCGGAAAAGGGACACTGGCAGGGTCAACATTGTACTGGAATGTGAAGGAACAAACTAATAAGTGATGACAAAATATTCGTGGGACATGATAGCAGTAGAGTGACAGACTGTGTATCAGTCTCACGATGCTACAAATGTGAACAATGGTGGCACATTTTCAAGAGATGCATTGCTGAAGTGGTGTGTTCCAGATGTGCAGAAACGGGCCATAAGTTTGAGGAATGTCCCAAATGAAATAATAAGCAATTTGAAGAAAAATTCCTGAATTGCAAAATAATACAAATGAATCACAATCATAGAGTGGACTGGAAAGAATGTTCAGCTTATCAAAGGGCCCTGTCAGTGCAGCTTGAACGAATAGATTATGGCTTATAAAAGAGATGTGAGTAGGTGAATCTGCAAAGATCAGCAGTGGTGACCTCTGAGCTCAACATGATAGTGGTGGAGCAGAAGTTGGACATAGTTCAGTTTCAGGGACCCTATGTCGCATTTGAAGAGGTGGTAGTACTTAAGGGCACAGTATTGATATGTGGAAGCATACCCAAAGATGGAATATCAAGAGCCAACATGGAAATTGATGTCATGATGTTCCACAGTGTATCTAATACACATCATGTTTGTGCTCAAGTGCAATATAAAGGTATGGATGACAGCCTCATATTTCCAGTACAGCGATGAAGTCAAAAGACACTTCGACAGATGGGATGTAGTCGTAGATGTGTTGCATGAGGTGCCTGTTGTGTTTGGAGATGTCATTGCAAAGTCTGAGATGTGGCATTCAGCACTGACTAATGATAATGGTGAAGTTGTAATTCAGTTTACATTGGCAAATGACTTAGAAGTTGCCAACATAAAAGGAGAATTGCCAACATATGTGTCACAAGCTCATGGAACTGAGAATAACATAGATGTGACACAAATGGGTAGGAAAGCTAATGGGATGATAAGTGACTGGCAAGACACAGAACATAGCTCCAGTCACCACAGGCTAATCATCTTTGAGATTCTGCAAAATGGTTATGAAGACAGAAGAGCAACACAAAAGAACTGGAGGAAGATAGGAAGAACCTTATTTATGTATAACTTTTACGCATATAAAGGTGTGGATGTGGGGCCTGCAGTTTTTTTTCTATGTATAACTTTATATAACTTTTATATAGAGTCGTGGCCTGCCCAATTTTTTTCCTAATGACAGGAAGGGAATATCTATATTTATTTGACGTTAAACATATTTTTCTAGTAGTCCGGGAAAGTTACGAAAATAACATGGACAAATTGCAATAAAAGGTTTTATTACATCAAAATTAGCAAAAAAATTCGTAGATATCCAAAAATTTACCGAAATCCACTATTATTTTCTACTATTTTCCTAGGAATGTTCCCGGAAAAACTGTAAAAAAATTGATAAGTTTTACAGCCAAAAGAGTGCAAACTAAAATTAAAGAACATAAAATTTACAATACGATATATGAATCCACCATAACCTGCCCAATATTTCTTATTATTTTCCTGAGATATGTTGACGGAAAACTATAACAAAGTTAATACCTCGAAAACTGTACGTTTTACATTCAAAAGTGCGCAGACAAAATAAAATAAATCAAAATTTCCCATAAGATATCCAAAATTACCACAATCCACTAAACACTTACTATTTTCCCATGATTTTTCCCGCAAAAAGGATAAAAATATTCATAGTCGAAAACGTTGCATTTTATGACCAAAAGTGCAGTGACAAAAATAAAAGAACACAAAATTTCTTATACTATTTCCGAAATTCACGAAAACCCACCAAACATTTCTTACTATTTTTTTTCAGAATTTTCCCAGGAAAAATGGTAAAAAAAATTGGTAAGTCGAAAATAGCACGTTTAAATACCAAAAGTGTGCAGAAAAAAATTAAAGAGCACAACATTTCCATTACAATATCCAAAATAAACCATAATCTACCTTATATTCACTATTATTTTCCCAGGGTTTGTTTAGGAAAAACAATATAAAAAGTAAATAATTCGGAAAGGTACCTTTTTCGACCAAAAGTGCAGTGACAAAAATAAAAAAACACCAAAATTATATGTCATATCCAAAATCCAACAAAATCCGCCAAACATTTCTTACTATTTTCCAGGATTTTTCCCGGAAATACGATTTCAAAAATTTTAAAAAGTTGAAAATGGTGAGTTTTATGACCAAAAGTGCGTAGACAAAAATCAAAGAACGCAACATTTCCCATATGATATCCAAAATCTATCATAATCCCATTTCTCACTATTTTCCCAAGATTTTTCCCGGAAAAACGATAAAAAAATTGTCAAGGAGAAAATCGTGCATTTTAATACCAAAAGAACGTAGACAAAAATTAAAGAACGCGAAATTCCAACAGGATGTACAAAATCCGTCTTAATCAACCTAATATTTTTTATTATTTCCCCACGATATATCTCGGAAAAACTATAAAAACATTGATATGTTGAAAACTGTGCGTTTTGTCACCAAAAGAGTACAGAAAAATATTAAAAAACACAACATTTTCTATATGATATCCAAAATCCACTAAAGCCCAAATAATATTTCTTAATATTTTCCCAGATTTGTCCCAGAAAAGCGATAAATTGAAGTTTCCAATGCATGATAGAAAACTCATTAATATATGAGTTGGACCAAATCGGAGCACAAAATTGCAAAATGGGACATTTTCTCATTCTGTGTGTATAATATATACAACTTCCCACCACAATGGTTGGCCCAAAGTAAGAAGGGGAGACTGGATACGGTTGTGCCATTTTGCATTTGATCGGCCATAGTTTTGTATGTATACCAGTTAGCTAAACGAAAAGTGATTTTTCGTATAATTTCTACATAACCCTACATATAATTAATTAAAATTGTATCCCTAAACATAATGTTTTGCACAGAGGAGCAAGTTAAAAAAAAAGGAAAATGTCACAACCGACCACACCCCAGGGGCCGTTGAGACAGTGCTTGGAGTCGAAAGTGACAGGTTTAATAATAATCTGAAATTATCTGAAATCACTTTTATTGCAACACTCTAGCATTAATATTACATAACATTCTTTTGAAAAGAAAAGGAACAGAAAAAAGTATGTTTGGGAACACTTCAATCACTTATAATTAATAAGGCACTATAGCATTTATATACATAATAGGTAATTATTAAAACCAGTCTTCACATTACAATGAGTCTCAAAATTGTTGTTTTACCTAGAAACTAGCATAACTATGCATAATTAAAATATAAAAGAAATGTTAATTAACATCATAAATATAAAAATTATCTTTGCAACAAAACAAATAAAATACCCATTTGAATCACTTACAACTAATAAGACACTTTAGCATATGTAGTTATTATAGTCAGTCTTCATTTATCTAAATTGAATACACCTGTATTTATAGATAGAAACTAGCTTTACAGGAACTCTTTAAGATTAAAAATAAAACATTAATAAACGTAACCTCAAAATCTTTGAAATAAAAACATGACAATGTGTTCTTCAACAAAAAAATAAACATCTTTGTATCAACATCTGAACAAGGACATTCGATTAATTTGAAACATTTCTGCTGCTTGTCGCAGAGATACACCTCGTTTTGTTTCAATATATGCATTTTCGTATTGAGTAATGTCTTGCCTCCCCCTTTCGGTCTTCCGCGAGCGTTGTCTGGGCATCTAAAACAACAAAACAAAACTTTTACTTAGGTCACAACCGTACCCACAAACAATGTCACAACCGTACCCACAAAGAATGTCACAACCGTACCCACAAAGAATGTCACAACCGTACCCAACGCACTTTTTTTCATAAAAACAAACACCATGCCAAAATGAAATAATCTATGAACAAAGTAATCACTGCTTTTTATTTACTAATATGTTTTATTTACTAATATGTTATATAGATAAATAACACTTAATACTTAATATGTAAATATGTAACAACAATTATCGAAAGAAATCGAATAAAAATACTTACTTTTGCCTGTCAAAAACAAATGCGGGTCTCTCCTAGCGTACGCAGCGCGCAGCGGCTGACGCAATACTGTGACACGGGTTCAAACATGCAAGCCCCTCCCTTCGCCGTTACCACAACTCGTTAATCCGTATAATTTGGCTAATATTTCGACCGTCACTTTCGTACCCTGGCACAACCGTACCCAGTCTCCCCTAAAGGCATATTTTTCATCTTTAAAGCTTGATCTACGATTTATGCTTGTCTCCATGGTTCATGCCTATGATGGGAAAAAAAGTAACACTTTATTTCCCCAGAAGTGAACCATTGTGCAACATTTGCATCATCCCTGACGAATTTTCAATTTGAGACCTCAACAACAATCCCATATTCAACAGTAAATTGAGATTTCTGGTTGAATCCTCAGCTTTAACAGAAGGAAGCGGTATGTATGTTTCTTCGAGTTTGTTGCTATTTTTGTATAATTAAGGTGAATATTCCTGAGCTGTCGAATTTATTTTAGAGTGGTTTGTTTTCTTTTCATCAGCATGCATGTCTGCAGTTATGGAGTGGTCAGAGCAATGATTACCAAGCCCGTGTGGCGTTTTACATCCATACAGAGTCCGTATATTGCGGTGTACATTATCAGCTACAAACTGAGTAAAGTTTCCAAGAACCATTCTATTTGAGTCATCGCTTTTAGCCGCTGAATCGTTTCTTTCGAAATTCATAACTTCTTGATAAGAGCAGCAGAATCCTAGTTCGGGCAGAATATTAATTAATTATGATAAAGTTGTAACACCAAAACTTAAATGAAATGGTAAGAGACAAGCCCTTGGGCGAATCTTTTGCATGATTGCTTGACCAATACTAGCTAATTTTAAGATAACTCCTTTTTTATTGTAAGTATTTCAAAGAAACACTCGAGGCGTGGAAGCAGAGCATCTAAGCATGTACTCGCAGACTCTAATTCCGAAGATTTTGGGTAAAATCCTAGATCCTGAGTTACATACTTACATTCACTTCTAATTATCCTTGCAACTGTTTCCATGATCGCACATTTTTCACATAAAGATTCGTACTATCTCTGTTCAGGAACTTAATCAAAATATCACTTACATTTTCACCGAGCCTAACAACATTTGTAGTCTCGTGCTTTTTAGAGAACAACACCGCACAACGAAAATGCTCAGAGATTCTTATCATAAACTTTTCTGAATAGACATCTAAGTTTTCTTGTAAATGTCTTTTATCATAGCCTGTAATTCGTCAATAATGTTTTAGTCTGTTCTTCAAACATTTAAAATTCTGCCATGGCAATGAGGAAGGCAAGATTCTACAATAAAAATGAACATACTGTCCTTAAGATACACTAAGCTCGACTCCCCTATCACACGATGCAGACCTTCCTAATTAAACCTTTTTTTGTAAACTTAGTCATTTCTTTAGATTTAATATATTCGTCACAAAATACACGCTTAATTTTTGTTAATTTCATCCATTCTGTTTCTTTTAACACGGTTCCTTACTTTAACTATAAGCACAGAATTTCACGAATGTCGTGGCATACTCTAACTGTTTA
This sequence comes from Clitarchus hookeri, assembly GCA_002778355.1. Lineage (NCBI taxonomy): Eukaryota > Metazoa > Arthropoda > Insecta > Phasmatodea > Phasmatidae > Clitarchus > Clitarchus hookeri. The sequence goes on from NQII01001412.1 coordinate 151,721, forward strand.
CTAATAATTATTATGATTCCGCTATGAACACTATAGTCAGTATCCATTCTCCTTCGCGAAAGTTAAACAATATAAATGTAACGCATATATTAAGCTTGATGCAATTCATCATAAAGAAATGTCCTACATACGACAGGACAAGAGTGTACAGACCTAGTGCACCACGCCAGTACGAAACCACAACTGTATTAGTTGTGGTTTCGTACTGGCGTGGTACACTAGTGCTATACTGTCGACAATGTTATAATACTTGTCTAGGATCTATCTCCTCGCTTCATGGCCCGTGGCTGCGAGTCTGTTTTCTAAATGGTGGTGTTCTGCTTCTTTCGTGCGGAGGAAAAATAAACCATGTAACACAGGGAGGCATACGGAACAACGGAAAACAATTAAAGCGGACTGGGGAAGGAATCTGGTCATGACATTTGCCTGCAGTGATTTCTTGAGATCATGGAAAGCCAAGTTCAGGATGGCGGAACCAAGAATTCAACAGGGATCCTCCGGAGTGTGAGTCCAGTGTTTTACCACTTTGCTACTTTAATCGGCGCTTCATGCTGCTAAAACTAATTTCTTAACAAATAACAATTTGTGTGCGGTTAGTTAACCAATTTTATTAATTTTTATAATGTTTTCCAGGACTAAATTCGGGAGAATAAATATAAGTTACTGGTGGAGTTTGAAGATTTGTTTTCTCTTAAAGGAACTTTCGTGTTCTTTAAATTTTTTTAATTTTTGGTCGTAAGATACAAATTTTTTTAATAATTAATATTATTGATTTTTTAGTGTTTGTCAAGTGCAAAGCTCGGTAAATAAAATTATTGGTGTTTTTTTTTTGTATATTTTGGATATATAAAAGGAAATATCGTGTTATTCAATTTTTATTTTTACACTTTTAGTTGTAAGACACACCGTTTTCCAATGATGCATTTTTTAAATATTTTTCTGGGACAAATCCCGGGGAAAATAAATAAAAATCGTTTGTGGATTTCTTTTAATTTGGGATATATTATAGGCAATTTTGGGTTCATAAATTTTTTTTCTTTTAATTTTTGGTCTATGACCCGCCATTCTCAAATTATTAATTTTGAAAAAAAATTTCGGCGACTAATGCCGAAAAAATAATTAGAAGTTATAGGTGGATTTTTACTAAATTTATAAATATTACGGGACATTTTATGTTATTTAATTTTTGTATTTACATTCGTTGTAGTAAGATGCACCATTTTTTACTTTTTGATTTTCTTAGGGGTTTTTTCAGGACAAATTCAGGGAAAACAGCAGGAAAAAAATTAGTGAATTTCGGTGGATTTGGATAAGTTAATCTATACATTTTTCTAAGAATTTTATGTAAAAAAACATTTTCTTGCAATTTGCCCATAAATCTACTGCATTTTTTAAAAATAAAATGACTGTGCAGCATAAATGTGGCCATAGTCTTGTGGTCAGGACGCTACTCTCGACCCATAGTCTTGTGGTCAGGACGCTACTCTCGACCCATGGGTTGCAGGAACGATCCCGCGTGCCTCCGACATTTTTTGAGTTCCAAAACAACCAACTTCAGAAATTCCATCACTCCTAGTGACCATCGATACACCTAAACTCTCCGATGCTATTGTACACTTGCAAGCGATGCGTTTACCAACACAAAATGGTGGCACCGATGCCAGTGCTCCTAGATGCGAACAGTAGAACTTGGGATCAGCTCACACACTCTGGTGGCAGGCACGGGAATTGAAGATAGCCACCAACAGCAGACGACTGGTGGCAGGTGCGACCTGATGGTCACCTGCAGCAGTTGATGGAATTTCCAATATGGAGGATGTAAAGGGCAAGAGAGATAAATGGAGTGGGAGAGAGACAAGAAGGAATATGAGAAAACCAAGGGACAGAGCAGGCGAGAGAGAGAAAAGGCATTGGGGAGAGAGACAGGAAGGAATGTTAGAGCATGAAAAAATCATGATGGAATGATAGAGCATGAAACAACTCAACTGGAATGCCAGAGCATGAAAAAACTAAGTGGAATGATAGAGCATGAGGTTGGGAATAGGGAGAAAAGAGAAAAAGAGAAATTCCGAGAGTAAAACAAAATGGTCGCGGTTAACGAGGAATGACAGAGCATAAAGTTTCACTGTCACATCATCTAAGATGTATGCTGTGACAACGTGGCTCCGCCGTCAAGAGCTAGGAGGTGCAGAAGGAACTCTTTATAACTACTTATGTTGTCCGAAAGTAGAACTTTAGAAGAGCTTCAGAAGAGTTGGGAGTAACCTCGAATACGCTATAAACCAGTATTCAACAGCTGCAACAGTTTTATACGTAAATGATAATGTGATGTGACATCATCCGGGACCTTTTGAGTCATTAATGAGTTTTATCTTGAAATTTTTGTTTCAATCACTCTATGCATCACATTTTACTTGAACTGTATTCCTTGGGAGCTAAAAAGTTTTTTTTTCGGCATGGTTTTACTTTGGTGTTAATAAAAAAATTTTGTCCTTGTTATGGCTGAAATATAATAGATTTATTGTGAGCCCATTCCGTGTGAGTCATTCATTATTATTCTATTAATACACCAGAATTTAAGTTCATTAGAAGATTTACAAATTATTTACTCATTTGGCTATTTATTGTTACTTGCTATGTCTCAGAAGTCCTTTAATTAAGTTCATGGTTCATGTTTTACTGTCTAGAGCTGTCGGCATTAAAGAAATATATTTTATTATATCTATAATCAAATATATTGTCGAATACATTACCTATCCAAGTGGGTCTGGAATTTCCACTCTTAGAAATTTCTGTAGATTTATGGAAACTTTTACGGGAATGTAGAATTAGTTAATGGAAAGGCACTCCGTAATGACGAGTAGCGGAAATTAGCTCGGTAAATATAAAATACGAAAGTTCTTCGAATTATTATGGCCTCGATTTTGAGACACGAACAATTCCGATGATACCCGAAGCGTATAAAATCACATCTTCACAAAATTATTTCGTGTAAAATAGTAGTAGGTGAGTGGCAAACCTCTCATGGAGTGCCAATTCTTTGATTACTTTTCAAATTCCGCTACAGGACAAAAGCTTCCATTAAATATGCACACAATGAAAATAAACCTATTTTTTTTTCGCAACCTCGTTTTATAAGCGGCAAATAAAACAAAATAGCAAGCGCTCTAAAACGACTTTAAACTAAGAAAGGAGCGTTCGTCACTTTCGTGTAAAATCCATTTACGAAATACAGTACTTCGTGTAAAGGTGTGGTAGGTGAGTGGTTCAAGTTACTGAGTGTTAATTGTTTCGATTCACGTTAAAATCCCACCACAGGACAAAATATGTGAACTTTGTTTAATTACACAGTAAAATACATTACGAATAAAACTCTTTTTCTTACCCATGTTTGATAACCTGAAATAATAAAACAAACTCGCAAACACACCAAAAATACAAGAAACTGAGACAGGTACACACATCAACCTGTATGAACGCCATTTTTACATCACTTCTTGTAGAAGTGCAGTAAGTGAGTGAATTAAGATGTTGGACAATCAACTTTTTTTTCCAATTTATTTCCTGCTACCGGGAAACACTTTTTGAACTCTTTATAGTCATTTTTGTACACAATGAAACACCCAAATAACAAAATAAAAGATTAATTTTGTTACCCCTTTTTATAAAGAGCAAATTAGAAAAAAACTTGCAGGTTTATGGACACGTTCCGTGAATTCACAGAAATTTTAAATTTACGGAGAGAGCGTTGTCCGGAAAAAGCGAAGAGTCCGTAATTTCATGAATATGTCTGGATAATTTGCAACTGATAATTTCCGTAATTTTACCGACAATTTATCTAACAGTATAGGGATATCACAATAACAAGAGTGCTAAAATATTTCATGTATTTATTCACGAGCAAAGTACAGAAACAAATATGTATCAGTCTGTACAAATTCAAACGCATAACTTCAGATACTTCTCCTGATGGTAGCAACTGCAAAGCAAACCAATGTTTGGTAAGTAGTATATATGTAAAATGAACAAAGTTGTGGTCTTGTTGCTTGCAGCATCAAGCGACCTGAAAAATAAATTAGTATTCTGATATTCCAAAACGGAAAACTATCATATAGTCATTACTTAAAATTCCAAGTTTGAATACATGTGAAGGCATGACATGAGTTTCCAACATATTACACATTCTTGTAGATCTTATTTATTAGATGTAGTAAATCTTTTTACAACAACAGTTCAATCAATTTTTACGAGTACTCGATTTTACAGGCCTGGTTTGTTGTTTCGTTTGCTACATCATTCATTCCACTCGATATTCTTTTCACAGCACTATCGATTAAATTACTATAAACATTGACTACAACGAAACTATTACAAATGATTTTGGATTGGTTCACAAAAAAACGGGGTTTTGTTTTGTGGTACTGCATGTATTAAGCATTAAGAAGAAACAGTCGCTAGTGTATATTTTTGAACTTTTCAATGAAAGCGGAAAATAAACATCCTATTTGTATTTGGTAGAGAGAGAATATCCATACGGTACAATTTTCTGGAGTCAATGTTTGTTGAATCGAAATTCCAGAAAAATAAGTTTTAAAACTGGATATTATAACCGTCGTTTAAAATTTTTATTAGAGATAAAATGTATTCATAAAGACACAAATGAATTGAAACGAAATGAAATGAGAAATAAAAATAATATATTTTGAGCTCAATTACATGTTTTAGGTGCTTTCTTGGGCGGTTAAAAAAATGTTGCTTTTCATCGCACAGTATTAAATACCTAATAGGTCCAGAGTGTGAGGCCCAAGGAAACTTACAAAGCGCCTACTTCTAAGCATTTTCTAGTCTACACTACCATTACATTTATTTAGTTATTGAGAGTCTCTATTAAGCGTATGTAATTTATAAGGTATAACACATGTAGCAAAAATGCTGAGCCAATTGTCGTTCTAGACACATACAACATATTACTCAGAATTTGAGCACCCAGCAGATACTCCACGTGGTTCAGGACTCATTATCGGCAGGAGGTCATATCGCCTCTAGCATTCACGTCAGTAACCATGCACTGTATATCCCAATGTCTGTTGTAAAAATTTGGTTAAGATCGTTGGCTACTCTGTCATTTACATTAGCTAAGCTACATTAATTACACCACTGGATAGATAATGTGTAACACCCAAAAAGCAATGACCCTGGGGTGAGGAGCAAAAAGATTTGGGCGGATCTTAACAGCGAAGTCTGGAGAGCCGATGATGTTGACGCGAGGTAAGTATAGAGCAGCGCCGGAATGAAATGGCGGGGAGACGGGAGATCCTCGAGGAATCCCTCTGACCAGCAGCATCGTCTGGCACGATACCCACACGCGAAAATCCTGGAGTGACACCGTCAGGTATCGAACACAGTTCGCTTTGGTCGCTTTGATGGGAGGCCAGTAGTATAACCACTACACCACCGCGGCCCCAATGACCCTGGAACCAAATATGTTGCACGTAGGTAGTACCCACCAAGATGTGCACATGATTTCTGTGACATGAATGACGTAGGGGAACATGAGACATAGCGTTGAGAGGTTTTTTCGACGCTGAACAGTGAGGTCTTGAACGCCGACGAGGGTGAAATGAGGTGAACATGGAACAGCGGTAGAATGCACGGATGGGGGAAACGGGAGTGCTGCGAGAAAACCCGCCGGCCAACGGCAACATCTACCATGTTCCCCACTTGCGAAAATCCGGGTGACACTACCGGGAATCTAACTCGGTTCGCTTTGGTAGGAGGCGAGCTATAGTCTCACTACTGCACCACCGCTGCCTCTCATGCGACACAGAATGATCTACGAATCACACAACAGGATATAAAACACCACTGCTCAGGCAGAGAGGGCACAGATGACGCTACTATAGAGTAAGTGTTACAACAGAGGATGCCAGGTATAGCCTGTCTGCAGTTTCTTCACACTTTCTGTAATGTAACATTTGAAAAATCACCCCATGTATGACGTGTTTGGTTATTTTCTAAATATGCCCTGTATCACAAGCGTTTTATACTTCCGGTAAAGTAAAATTATCTTATTATCTGTTAAATATAACTTTTACTTTTATTATATCTATATTTTATAACATTTCATTTATAATTAATGTTAATAAAACTAGTGAGAAAACCGGTGTGTTCTAGTGCCGGTGTGCCTAGTAAGAAATAGTTCTCTTGCAAAATATTATCACACTTGATGCGCACGAATGTGGTGCGTGTCACTCTGGTGTAATTTTTCTAGACTTGGTTAAGCTTTGTTTGCACGAGGTGGAGTAAAATATTGGAAGAAGATCTTTAGCATGACTTGAGAAAAGTTGGAAGCAACCATGAATGGACCATAGTCGACAGCAAACGCAAAGTCAACATTTGAGCTTGTTTGAACGGGGATGAAATGGATCTGCACAAGGACCGTTGGTCGGTTTGACTAAGAGCTTGTCATGTGGAGCATGGACCCACCACTAGGACAAGATGGTCACGAATGTCATAGGCCATGTAGACAAGGTTCTGCTGGCGCCCATCGTCGCACCACAGACCATGCAGATAGGCACATCAGGCGCGACATGTTGGTAACATAACCAAATTGTTATAATTTAACCGATATAGGCCAGCGTTAACACCGGGAGCGGCGTCTAGTGACCCGACCAGAGAGAAGACCACTGAAGATGGGTGTGTCCGGCCGATAGCAACGGTGGCAGGACACCTGTTCTGACGTCACACGCAGAAACGTTGTCAAGGCGTGCACATTCATTCCACAGCATCAGCACTTCCACATAACCTAGTTCGTGAGTCGTACGTTAAATTATATACAGGTAACCAGCGGTTTCCATATTTTACATACACCACTCACACCACACCTTGCAGGTACCTAACACTTACATAACAAACATTACTTTAAAAAAATTTACGATTGCATATAAAAATAGCGATTGCAAATATAAGGCCTCCGAAAGCTCTTTTTGAAATTTACTATTTATTATAAAAGGAAAAATTCTAACCAGTTTTAAGATACAAAAGAATTTAAAAAAAAGTAATACTCCACTGCTTGTAAAAAAATTTATATACATTCTTTTTTAAAATGTACCTACTCAATTAACAACTTATATACATAAATTAATAAATTGTAAGAGTTTACATTATAACATAGAGACGTCTCATTTGTAAAACTTTATTGAATTGTGGTCATCACTGTAATTTAAGATTTTAATTTTTATAGAAAACTAAAAATTTGAAAAATTTATTACATTCAATATATATTATCTGTTATTGACACATATTTATTGTATAATAAGTAACATTTATTTGAACATTTTGTTTTGTTATATTTTAAATACTTGTGTATATGTTACTTTAAGCATCCTTTCAATTTCCCTCTTAAGTAATGAAACATAGTATAAAAGCAAGCTGCTATATAATTTTTGAATTTTATGAAAGTTCCAATTATTAATTAAATAATATTTTATGTTTCGATACCATCACATCAGTATCTTACCACCGTGACGTCACGTACTATTTTAGAATGTAACAATCTCCTATCACATCACTATTTTTGTCAGTGCTCTAACATGTATTTATTTCCAGGATGTGTATTGTCTGTACAAACAAAACACAATAATTGTTGTAATGGGGAGAGCAGTTAACTTACCAATTTTAATTATTTTAATTTTAAAATATTGTTTTCCATTTTCACTATGATTAATGATTTATCATTTTTCTTCATACTTTACAAGGATTAATAAAATGAACTATTCACGCCATGTAGTACCTAGGGACACACAAACTCAAGGAAGACTGACGCATTCGCGAACCGCCCGCGGGGCGTCTGCCACACTCGCGTGAAAGACACTTTGCACACCCAGCAGAATTGAAGTTCAGGGCCACTGCAAATACACTGCACAGCATTTGTTCGGCCCACCTTGCCCAAGGACTGCACGAAAGCAATTGGCAGTTCCTTATACCTAACTTATCCATCTAGTACAATTCCTTTCAAAAATGTTTTCTATCGTAGCGAAGAGGACTTCAACCAGATCCATATTCCTGCTGCCATAACACGAACCCTGCAACTCCCGGTCATCTACATAATCCACACGGACTCTAGGGTGAGATGAGAGCATCTCGCTAGTGAACATTGGGGGAGATTTTATGATATGATCAGGCCTTAGCTGAACGGCCTGCCTGATCACACCATCAAACATGGAACTAGGACGCGAGCGTGATTGCAACAACACCTTGCGAAAGACAGTTGCAGAAATCCCCTCCACCTGCCAGTAAACTGGGCCGAAAATATTAAACAATGCAACCGATATAGGCCAGCATTAACACTGGGAGCGTTGGCTTTTGTCATCAGGGCAGCGGACCAAGAAGACGTGGAGATGGGTGTGTCCGGCCACCGTTAACCACCTCCTAGAATCAGCTTCCGGCAACATGAACAAGGTGGAGACTTTCCAATTAGACTGTAATAGGAATGGTGTGAGGTAATAAATCTCAATATAATTAATAAGCATCTTGTAATTCAATTTAAGCTCACCCGATCAATAGTCACGTAAATAGTTATTGTATAATATTTATGTTCAATAAACCTCATTTTATACTGATGTGCTCTATCTAATCTTGACGCATTATTGAGCTACGCCCCTAAGCTGCTTTCACGTATGAATTACCTTAAAAAATATAATCCGTAACAAAATGCAGCATCCCAAAATCATGCTATATGCGAGGCCGTACTTGCGTCGCCAGAGTCCTCAGGGACCATCCGAATGCGAATGAATGTCAGTAGATGACAGACACTGTGTTCTCTGTGAAGATTTCTGTTTGCGCTGATCCAACGTGCAGCACATAATCTGTTATAAAGAGAACGTTAGCACTCACTGGAAGCAGGAATGGCATCGCATTGTCTTCTAGGATAAGTCACGCTTCACTCCTGGGTGCAATTATGGACGAATGAGTACGTGGAATCCCATAGATCAAAGTAACAATCCGACGCATATTGCTGAATTGCATAGGAGTCCAGCAACTGACATTATGTTTTTGGCAGCCATTATCCATGACTTCAGAACACATATATTGTTTGTATGATTCACTGAGAAGTCCTTTGATATGTCGATAAGATCTGTTAGTCCATTTTTTTTAAATTTCTTCATCGTATATTGAATGGCATTTTGCAACACGACAGCACTGGATCACATACCACAGCTATAGTTTAACACACTCTACAAGTTATGGACATCCTATACTGACTTGCGAGATCATCAGACCTTTCGCTAAGATCAGGTGTATGACCAACTGAAAAGTGTCTGATCCGGCGCCGGTGACATGCGACGACCCTTACTGAACTATGTGCGGAGTTGGAGAAGTAATGAAAAAATGTATCACGCCACTATATGCCGCACCTTTATGACACCATATGTTATTGAGCTACCACTTGCCTGAATGTTGACATCTGCCACACCATATATAGAACCTTGTGATTACCGGTGTGATCTGGAATGTAGGCCTCCTCGCACCAAGGTTAGGTGCTTTTGGCAGGTCACTGTCAATTTACAGTTTTACTGCAGCAATGGGTTTTATATTGTTTCCATGCCTCGCTCAGGGTATGGATTTAATATTTATGAAAGAATTGAGTGGCAGGAAAAACGTTTAAATGTAATACAGATTGTCACCTGTGAACATAATTCTCTTAAAATTGTTTAGGAAGTATGGCGGAACATGATAAAAAATCGCACCAACTTTGCTCGAATAAAAATTATGTATCCTAGGGAGTGGATGAAAATTCATCGCGGAACAGACTTTTGAGGAGTAACCCGCAGGTTTCAATCGTCTCTGAAGAAAGGACACGGAATAAGGTCCTACGATGAAACCACACTGGAATTCTTGGGAGGAGAGGTATAAGAGGAGTGCTCCCTTAAAAATCCACCTGCTAATGTCAGTGTAAACCAAATTTCCCCCACATGAATATCCGGGCTGAAATCTATCGGGAAACGAACCCGGGTCTCTTTATCTTAGCTGCCTACGCTAGCATCGTGAGCTCTACGGCTCCTCTTCCCGAATGATAAGCAAGTATGCCAACACCAAAATCAATCGAGCATCGTTAAAACGTGTTAAAAAAAAGTACCCTGAAATATATTCACTTAAAATATCCTGATATGAATTTAGTAACGCTTGTGCATTAACACACGGACCATTATGCACAACAATCTATTACGCAGTTTAATTAGGTACTAGATGTGCTGTTGAAAATTAATATATAATACACTTCAGCAGGAAATGACAACACTTATAGGTTAGAAAAAATTACAAAGTTTTTTAATAACTCACGATATATTCTGCTTATTTCGAAATATTTCACAATAAAATCTACCAATTTCGAAAGCATTCTCGAATGTGTTTATTTGTATTCATAACATGTGTTCACTAGAGAGAAATACATGACTGCAAAATATTAAATTATTCAATATTAACATTTTAAGAAAAAAAATATTGAAAACAGACCGCTAAGTATGTTGAGACTGGATGTGAAACTTCTGAAGACTTGTGAAGGCATGACAATTCAGTTTTCTTTATTTTACATTGTTCAAAATACCTCCGTTAAACTGACACATTTAATTTAAATATAATTTGGTTTTCTTGGGCTACATTCAGGATAAAATATAAGTTGTATGCTTATATTCGAGTAACTGTAATTCCGAGGCACTGAGATTGTGCAGGCAATACTCTGATTTCATTTTTACTTGTATGGAACGTTATTCTTACCTCATTGTGTACGTATGTTGCCTTCTGAAATATTCCATCTACATGTGCTATTTTGAAATTCATCACATGCAAAAAAAAAGTCCATAACACGCAAAAATTTATGTGAGCATCATAGACTATTCAAAAAGTACACGTTCGTAATAACTTCATTCAAAATGGATATAAAGATTATATATTTAAAATAATTATTATACCTAGTACCCAATCAGACTAGTTCATGCTTGGTTATACCCCATACACAAAAATACATACCGCATTGAAACAAAATTTGAGGAGCGGTTAGACTGCCAAGTGTATGTAGCTGTGTCTCCCGGTTGTGATGGTTCTGTGACTCAAGGGACATATAACAGTATTGCACTAGTATCTTCGAATTTGAGACAGGCCTATGGATGCTTAACGAGAATCCACGTATCAGGAATAGTAGCGTAAGACATTGCATGCCAATTAAATATACAACCAGGAGTTGAGTCCAGAGCATGTTTCTAACACACAATGCCAGGAAGGTGCATACGGAACGCGTCAATTAGCCACAGTCACTATCTGGTAATAGCTGGATGTACTAAAGATTTGGCAATCTTTCCATGCCGTTAGTTTTTTACACGGAAACTTTAAGTCGATGAACCCGCTGTGGTGTAGTGGTTAGACTATTTGCCTCCCACCTGGGCAAACCGGGATCGATTACCGGAGGGTTGCTCCCGGATTTTTGTATGTGGAAATCGTGTCGGATGATGCCGCTGGTCGGCGGGTTTTCTCGGGGATCTCCCATTTCCCCCACCCCTTCATTCCGGTGCCACTCCGGTACCACTCTCTCAAGACTTCTATGCTAGGAAGTAGGGGGAGCACAAAGGTTCTGCGATATTTGGGAGATGTTAGTGACCTAAGTGCCATTTGATAAACTTTGGAAGGGGTCTCGGAGAGAGGGATACTAATTGCCGGTGCCCTTTAAAATGGGAAACAGGTCATTCCTCCCCCCCCCCCATCACACTTGGAGGTGTGTTGTGGTTGGCGGACGGGTTCTCCTACCCTTTCTGAGGTGTGCTGTAATTGGCTGTAGCTTGTGGGGCACCCTTTTGGTGGACAAAGCGCCTAAGTAACATTTGTGGAACACTGAAATTTTTCGAGGTAGTCTGCCGGTTGGGAGGTGGGTTAGGGGGGTGTAGTGTTGGACCAGGAGGGTTGAGGAGTCGGTCAGTCCTTGGTTCGAGACCCGTAGAGTGTAATTAGACGTAAGTAGATGTGATTGTATAATGAGTAATCGCGTAATAAACAATTATGAGTACGAGAGTAAGTACCGAGGCTAATTACATGTGCCGAGAGAGTAATTACACACAAAGTACACATATTCACCCATAAACTGCCGAAAAGTAAGGTAGATGGGTAGGTGAGGGGAGGCGAGGCTCTCCTTCGTTCGGGACCCGTAGAGGGTAATTACATGTAAGGAGATGTTAATTGCATAATTAGTAACTGTGTAATGAGTAATTACGCATAATAGTTAGTTGCATTATTAATAATACACATACCGAGAATAATTACATACCGAGAGTAATAAATGTACCAAGACTAAGTAAACAGTAATTACACACTTGTTACACATCCTACCCCGACCACTNGCATTATTAATAATACACATACCGAGAATAATTACATACCGAGAGTAATAAATGTACCAAGACTAAGTAAACAGTAATTACACACTTGTTACACATCCTACCCCGACCACTGCTCACTCGCAACTGAGGTGTGAATTTCTAATATGTTTGTGATATATGTCCGCCATCTTGGAATGTGTAATATAGTTGAAGGAGCCGAGCGCATGCCTACAGGGACTCCGACCGCCTCCCCTTCCGAGGGCGAACTGAACGTAACTCTCTCCATCACCGCCAGGAGCGCTGTGTCTGATTAGATCACCAGCCAGCCCTGACGAAGGAAATATCACCATGTCACTGCAGGTAGACAGCGAAAGGTCGGCGGACCGCCCGGCTCAGAGAGTGAATATCCCGTATCCCTACCCAAGGCATTCCAATGCTACAGTACCTCGCATGGGTTTGTGTACACCATATAATTTAGAATTCAGGTTGAATGTAATATGTACAATCACTGAATTAACCATACCTTCCTCACATAAACCGTAAAACTATGTATATATATTTTTAAATCAACACAGGTAAAGCAAAGTTGTACATTTAATATTTACAGCGCTTTTTTTTGTTTCCTTTAATGTGTATATGTCAGCTACGCTTTTTTCGCGCAACTGTTTATTATTCTATGTGTACTGCCCTGNTTTGTTTCCTTTAATGTGTATATGTCAGCTACGCTTTTTTCGCGCAACTGTTTATTATTCTATGTGTACTGCCCTATTAAGTATATTACCCTTTTTAAATTTAGTACATCCACCACTTTTTGTTCCTGTAACGTGTATATATGTCAGATACGCATTTCTCGCGTAACTGATTAACAAGCTACGCGCACCCACTTTGTTAAAGTTATTTTCACCTTCTCCATTACCTATGTTCACTACCATTCTTTGGGTAATTATGCATTTTAGCGGATTTTCTGAACGAAACGTCCTAGACCAACAAAAGTAGCATTAATGGGTTCTGCACAGCTTACCTGGTTCACATTTAGGAGGGGGGTCATGTTAAAATAAGTAGAACGTGTCAAATAAAATAGTTAAAAATGCCAGTAATCCGCTGCTTTGTTTACTGCGGGCGCCATGATTTCTGGTGACATCATGATTCTTGCCATCACCGTATTGATTTTTGGGTATTGTTACGTCACCAAGTGGCGTTGTTAACGGAAAATTTTGAACTTCAGTGGCCATTGCGTCTTTGCCGTGATGAGTCGTAACGTCCGAATCCGGTGGATTTAAAACGGAGAAAGCAAAAACGAGTGCTTCTGTGCGTTATATTCGCCTATGAAAGAGTGTTCAGTGAGGATTATTCGGTTATAAATGAGTGCTTCAGTGCGTAATATTCTCATATGTGGCGTTTTAGTGGATGAAGGTGTTTCGGCGAGTGAGGTAAGGTTGAATTGGCTGTTGACAGAGGAATTATACCAGTCGCTTACCTAGGTGAGTAAATTGAAATTCTTTTGGTGTGTTTTACGGTTCCTTTAAATCCCTAAAATCCTAAATTCGTAGTTTAGTGTAAAATCGTAAAATAATAGGTTAGTGTAAAACCCGAAAAATCCTAGGTTAGTGTAAAACCCCACAATCCTAGGTTAGTTTAAAACCCAAAAACCCTAGGTTAGTGTAAAACCCTACAATCCTAGGTTAGTGTAAAACCCTACAATCGTAGGCTATTTTAAAAATGTAAAATAGTGATTCACTCATCGTGGGGTTAGGTTCTGTTAGGTTAGGTGGGCACATATTACGAAATTAGTCATACGTTTATGACCCTAGTATATTCGTGTTTTGCATAATTAGTAGAGTGGAAATATACCACTTTTCAGGGGGTTTTTTTTCTTTCAGAAAAGCCCCTAAACTGCATAATTACCATTCTTTGATATCAATATGTGTATAAGTCAGTTTCGCTTTCTCGCCTAACTGTTTAACAAGTTACATGTACCGCCCTGTTACAACAAACATTTATCTCCAAATATACACTTTGAAGTATGGGTAAATAATAACAATTAGAAATTGCTTTAAACAAATACTTACTATATCCCCTTCACACACACACACTATATACAAAAAAATCTCGTTAACACTTCCTGGTAACACAGGTAGTTTTCCTTTACACTGTAATACTTCCTTCATACTATATACACAAACATCTTGTTACCTCTTCCTTGTAACACAGATTGTTTTCCTTTTCACTGTAATAATACCTTCATACTATAAACATAAACATCTTGTTAACACTTCCTTCTTACACGCTTAGCTTTCCTTTCCACTGTAATACTTCCTTATACTATATACACAAACATCTTGTTAACACTTTCTTCGTGCACACTTAGTTTTCCTTTTCACCGTAATATTTCCTTTGTACACAAATAAAAATAAACCTGGTATTTCACACCAAAACTTTTTTAACGATTTAACACATGGTGCGTTGCACTACCACTGCGGTGGCCAGTAGCAGAATACACTTGCGTGTTGGTCTGGATGAGAGGCGACGAGGTAACTCTCTCCGCGCAGCCGGACATGTGAACTCTCACTGTGACGGACTCGTTCATGGAGTTTCTTTTGGAGCTGGATGAAGGCGTTTAGCTGGCGTCGCGGACACGACCCCACGTCTTGCGCAGACAGTGGGATAGCAGGCAGATGTTTAGTTGATGTTGTAGATGGCAGACAGATGATGTGGAGTAGCAGACGGATGTTTAGCTGATATTGTGGAAGGCAGACTGTACTTGATGGATGCTAGAAGATAGCATTGCTGGGTAGGTTAATTTATGGCGGAATTCTGTAATATCCACAAGGTAAAGTCATCACATGTAGCGCTTGTCGCCACTTGACAAGGCGACCTTGGTAACACGCTCGGTGAAGA
The DNA here is from genome assembly GCA_002778355.1 of Clitarchus hookeri. Taxonomy (NCBI): domain Eukaryota; kingdom Metazoa; phylum Arthropoda; class Insecta; order Phasmatodea; family Phasmatidae; genus Clitarchus; species Clitarchus hookeri. Next base: position 166,984 of record NQII01001412.1, read on the forward strand.
TATCGTGGGCACGCGAACGGAAATGGTAAATGCTATTGGGTCCCCATAGTCCGTGAATTTTGCGTTAGGCAATACAAAAATTCCTGGTACAGGAGCGACTGCAACACGTTAGCGTTTACAGCCTTAGCTTTACGTGCACACTAGTCATTCAAAACAGTATATGTGTCAAGTTTAGCACATAGACTTACTAAGTGTGTGATGATGCGACCAGCAAATTCATCCTTCATAACGCCTGTAATGCCTTTGTTCACTAAGGGGAACTTTTGCGGATTATTTGGCGCATAATTGGAAGTGTCAAACCGCGTAGCCAAATCAGGGGAAATAGTCTCGTAGATATCGTGACAGTCTACTTGATATAGGAGACAATCGCTATCTCAATATAGCAGGTGCAAGGCTGGCTGAGGATTTTTTTTGCATGCAATTGTAGCGAAAGTCGTATAAAAATAATTTTGATAAATCGAGAACAGCGACACCGGTACACAAAGGCCTGTTAAACGTAACAGATACCTTCCACATATCAATTAAGACTCAATTGTCATCGAGTATCTGCCTTACCTTGAATGTTGGACGCCCAATCAATTCTGCTGCCCCATATATCGTATCATACCTCGATACAACTCTGATGTCTCATTGCCGGCGGANTTTGTTTCCTTTAATGTGTATATGTCAGCTACGCTTTTTTCGCGCAACTGTTTATTATTCTATGTGTACTGCCCTGTTAAGTATATTACCCTTTTTAAATTTAGTACATCCACCACTTTTTGTTCCTGTAACGTGTATATATGTCAGATACGCATTTCTCGCGTAACTGTTTAACAAGCTACGTGCACCCACTTTGTTAAAGTTATTTTCACCTTCTCCATTACCTATTTTCACTACCATTCTTTGGGTAATTATGCATTTTAGCGGATTTTCTGAACGAAACGTCCTAGACCAACAAAAGTAGCATTAATGGGTTCTGCACAGCTTACCTGGTTCACATTTAGGAGGGGGGTCATGTTAAAATAAGTAGAACGTATCAAATAAAATAGTTAAAAATACCAGTAATCCGCTGCTTTGTTTACTGCGGGCGCCATGATTTCTGGTGGCATCATCATTCTTGCCATCACCGTATTGATTTTTGGGTATTGTTACGTCACCATGTGGCGTTGTTAACGGAAAATTTTGAACTTCAGTAGCCATTGCGTCTTTGCAGTGATGAGTCGTAACGTCCGAATCCGGTGGATTTAAAACTGAGAAAGGAAAAACGAGTTCTTCTGTGTGTTATATTCGCCTATGAAAGAGTGTTCAGTGCGTATTATTCGGTTGTAAACGAGTGCTTCAGTGCGTAATATTCGCAAATGTGGCGTTTTAGTGGATTAAGGTGTTTCGGAAAGTGAGGTAAGGTTGAATTGGCCGTTGACAGAGGAATTATACCAGTCTCTTACCTAGGTGAGTAAATTGATATTCTTTTGGTGTGTTTTGCGGTTCCTTTAAATCCCTAAAATCCTAAATTCGTAGTTAAGTGCAAAACCTTAAAATCATAGGTTAGTGTAAAACCCGAAAAATCCTAGGTTAGTGTAAAACCCTACAATCCTAGGCTAGTTTAAAACCCTACAATCCTAGGTTAGTGTAAAACCCTACAATCGTAGGTGAGTTTAAAAATGTAAAATAGTGATTCACTCATCGTGGGGGTAGGTTCTGTTAGGTTAGGTGGGCACATATTACGAAATTAGTCATACGTTTATGACCCTAGTATATTCGTGTTTTGCATAATTAGTAGAGTGGAAATATACAACTTTTAGGGTTTTTTTTTTACAGAAAAGCCTCTAAACTGCATAATTACCATTCTTTGATATCAATATGTGTATAAGTCAGTTTCGCTTTCTCGCCTAACTGTTTAACAAGTTACATATACCGCCCTGTTACAACAAACATTTATCTCCAAATATACACTTTGAAGAATGGGTAAATAATAACAATTAGAAATTGCTTTAAATAAATATTAACTCTAACCCCTTCACACACACACACACACACTATATACACAAAAATCTCGTTAACACTTCCTGGTAACACAGGTAGTTTTCCTTTACACTGTAATACTTCCTTCATACTATATACACAAATATCTTGTTACCACTTCCTTGTAACACAGTTTGTTTTCCTTTCCACTGTAATAATTCCTTCATACTATATACACAAACATCTTGTTACCACTTCCTTGTAACACACTTAGTTTTCCATTTCACCGTAATACTTCCTTACACAAATGAAAATAAACCTGGTATTTCACACCAAAACTTATTTTAACCGCTTAACACATGGTGCGTTGCACTAACACTACGGTGGCAAGTGGCAGAATACACTTGCCTGTTGGATTGGATGACAGGCGACGAGGTAACTCACCCCGCACAGGCAGACATGTGGCGAGCCAGTAAACACGACTCGCACCGTGACGGACTCGTTCATGTAGTTTCTTATGGAGCAAGCAGATGGCGTTAAGCTGGCGTTGCGGACACGACCTCGCGTCTTGCGCAGACAGTGGAATAGCAGGCAGATGTTTAGTTGATGTTGTAGATGGCAGACAGATGATGTGGAGAAGCAGACGGATGTTTAGCTGATGTTGTGGAAGGCAGACTGTACTTGATGGATGCTAGAAGATAGCATTGCTGGGTAGGTTAATTTATGGCGGAATTCTGTAATATCCACAAGGTAAAGTCATCACATGTAGCGCTTGTCGCCACTTGACAAGGCGACCTTGGTAACACGTTCGGTGAAGATATCGTGGGCACGCGAACGGAAATGGTAAATGCTATTGGGTCCCCATAGTCCGTGAATTTTGCGTTAGGCAATACAAAAATTCCTGGTACAGGAGCGACTGCAACACGTTAGCGTTTACAGCCTTAGCTTTACGTGCACACTAGTCATTCAAAACAGTATATGTGTAAAGTTTAGGACATAGACTTACTAAGTGTGTGATGATGCTACCAGCAAATTCATCCTTCATAACGCCTGTAATGCCTTTGTTCACTAAGGGGAACTTTTGCGGATTATTTGGCGCATATTTGGAAGTGTCAAACCGCGTAGCCAAATCAGGGGAAATAGTCTCGTAGATATCGTGACAGTCTACTTGATATAGGAGACAATCGCTATCTCAATATAGCAGGTGCAAGGCTGGCTGAGGATTTTTTTTTGCATGTAATTGTAGCGAAAGTCGTATAAAAATAATTTTGATAAATCGAGAACAGCGACACCGGTACACAAAGGCCTGTTAAACGTAACAGATACCTTCCAAATATCAATTAAGACTCAATTGTCATCGAGTATCTGCCTTACCTTGAATGTCGGACGCCCAATCAATTCTGCTGCCCCATATATCGTATCATACCTCGATACAACTCTGATGTCTCATTGCCGGCGGACGTTTTGCAACTTCTTTCCATATACGGAATTATTTATCAAATTTAATAAACTATTTCTTGAATGCGTTTGCTGCCTGATTGCGTTATTCAATATTGAAATTAATGTACGGAGCCATCCAGGCGTTTTGCTCAAAGTGCAGGACGCAGCAAACAGAGTCGAGTTTGGCTTCATACATCAAATAGTGCTTCAGTGTTTCCCTGTGTAAAGCATAATTTTTCCATGGCGCGAGCGTCAAAAGTAATTTCTCGATCTTGCCGTTCGGCGTTATGGCACTGACTGGAGCAAGAGGCAAATCAGATAGAACATCGTGACATTCGACCGGAAAATACAGATCAACTTCCGCGAAAAAACTTGTATCTCCAGCATTATCTATGTTGGAAAAATCCCACATTGAAAATTCGTCTGCCTGAACCCACTCGAGACTACCAATAGGTAACTTGCACTTGATCGCGTGGCTCTACAATCCATTGACGTCGAAATAGCAAATGTATTCCTCTGCCACACTTGGGTCGTACTCATCACCCATGTAAATAATGTTAGCTTGCGCGTGCCTTCTGGTTACCTGGGTAATACCACCCCTGACCAGGTGCTCTACAAGGAGATACTTATCCACATTCATTAACAGCTCTAGCCGCACGCCAGTTTTCAATAAAAGAGCGCTCCAAGAGAGGGAAGGAGCTGTGACCTACATTGCGTGGTCCAGGCCGTATTCTGCCAAACACACGGCCCTGAAGTTCTCAACAATTTCTACCAGCAAACAAATGTCCACACATAAGTACTCTTTTGCATACTCCATTAAATTTTGACAGTTTAACACATTCCATGCGAATTGAGCATGAGCGTATTCCTCATTGCTTATGCCCGTTGGTGGGAGTGAGGTACATTTCACACTGTCAATAGACTTAACAAAGTCATAAGGAAATACTCCCCTTCTTTGTGGCAATTCAAATTGGATGATGTCTGGAAACTGCGACCGGCCATCGGTGCAGAAGATAAATTATCTGGTAATGTTTCCAGTGATGCAAGCATAAAGTTGAACGAGTCAATGAAACGTAATTGCACAACTCTCATGCCTCCCTGCGAGTTTTTTCCATGGGGAATGTGTCCTTGGTTAAAGACCCGTAGAGGATAATTATATGTAAGTAGATGTAATTGCGTAATGAGCAATTGATGAGGGGAGGTGAGGCGCTCCTTGGTTCAAGACCCATAGATGGTAAGGTAATTATGTGCAATTAGATGGTAATTACGTAATGAGTAATTAGGCGTAATGAGCAATTGCGTAATTAACAAGTACATGTACCGAGAATAACTACATACCGATAGTAATAAATGTACCGAGACTAGGTACACAGTAATTACACACTAAGTACACGTCCTACCCCAACCACTACTTACTCGCAAACTGAGCTGTGAATCGCTATAATTTTTCTGATATACGTCCGCCATCTTGGAATGTGTAATATAGTTGAGGGAGCCGAGCGCATACCTACAGGGACTCCGACCGCTTCCGCCTCCGAGGGCGAACTTAACGTAACTCTTTTCATCACCGCACAGAGCGCTGGGTACGTCCAGGTTACTGTTGTGATGAAAAAAATTC
>NQII01001412.1:172016-231983 GCA_002778355.1 Clitarchus hookeri
AAAAATTCGAAGTATATTTTTTAACTTTCAACCAAACCGCATCGGCCCGTGTAACGCCACCTTTGTTGACAATAGTCGGTGACAATAGAAAATCGGTTGGAAATATAACAGTAACATTGACGTGTGGGTTGACGAGTTACCAGACGAAACAATTAAGTTCGCGGTCTGCATGCCGCACTATTTGAGGCCCGCCATCAGCTGGGACGAGGTATCGACCCACAAAGGAACCCTGCGAATCTCCATTCATCTTCAACTAACGCTCCATTACCAGGGGGATAGAAAAAATTAATCGTGTTCTACAAACGATGAATCAAAGAAACTTTTGTGAAAACTGTGACTTAAAATGGTATCGCATGTATTACACAGACTGCTGACTTAGAAATGCCCATAATGCTAGAGAAGAGGAATCTACTTGGGCTATAAATCGGCGCGAAAAATCCGGAAGAAGAAGCACCGGTGGAGAAACTAGCTATCATTTAAGCAGAGAAAAGGGCCGATTCCTGCTCCTGACCCCACTGAAATTCTACCCCCTTCTTTTTTGAATAATTGAGGCGCTGCTATTTGAGAAAAATGGCCAATAAACCTGGAGTAATAACCTAATATGCCAAGAAATCTCTGTACACTCCCTTCAGAGTTTTCGGATGAGGGAAATTCAATATGAGGGTAACACGGTCGGAGTCGATCATTAAACGGCCCTCACAGAGCAAATATCCAAGAAACTTCACCTTATTGGATCCTAAGGTGACATTATCTGGATTCATAGTAAGACCTACTTCTCGCATTTTAAGGAAAACCCGGTGGAGATGAGACAAGTGAGATTCAAGGCCATCACTATAAACAATGACATCAATATTATTCAAGACAAATTTGAACTTAAATTCGGACAAGACAAAGTCCAACACATGTGACAAGGCTTGACTACCAAAATTGGAGTCCATAGGAATGCAATTAAACTCGTATTGGCTCCAAGGTGTACTGAAGGCCGTATATTTCCTACACGAGGGATCAAGCAAACACTGATGGAAACTGTTGTTCAAATCTAAGACGGAAAACACACGGGCTTTACCCAAGTGCTGAAGGGCGCAGTCAATGGTTGGATCCTTATGAATATTTTTATTTACCAGGAAATGGTTAACCACCAATCGGTATTTGTCACCATCCTTTTTACGTACCAAGAATCCCGGCGAACAATAATTCGAGGTGAAAAGAACTATCACACCTGCTTCTAACAGTTTATGAATGATTTCTGGGAATGCTTGGAGCTTGGGAGGGGGACATTTGAAATGACGGTCCGGGACTGGGATGTCGTCTGTCAGCAAAAACTTGTAAGGGAGAACGTCACACTTTCCTATGTGTGGAGAGATGACGTAGTTAAATTCTTCCCTCAGTTAATTCAAACGCACACGAAATTCATTGGCAGAAGTAGTGTCATCCTACAAAGGAGAGATCACCTCTGGAACTGCGTCGACCTTCAATCCCATCCTGATGTTCGGAGCAAACCCACATGACAAAAAAAAAACTCTTCGAGGTTAACCGACTCCCTAGCCTTAACTTAAAATTCCAGACCTAAAATCACGTAGTGTGACAGATGAGAAAATAACCCAAAACGTAAACGTCCTAGAAAATCTACCGATCTTGAAGTGTAGGTTGACCACTACGTTACTCTTAACAATGTCGCCATTAGCGATACACAAACGTTTCTCTGAAATACAACTGACACGCCACTTGGAAATGCTCTTGGAATCCAGCAGTTTATTTAAAAAGAAATCACTCATAACACAATGGGTAGCCCTGGTGTCAACCAAGGAAGATAAAGTTTGCTCCCCACAAGTGATAAACACTGTGCACTTCCTGACAGTACGCAGGACTTTATTTTTGACGCGACTGGAAGGCCTCCCACCCCCATTTCCCAGTCTTTTGGCAGGAACTACGCAGGTGCCTGAGCTCGCCGCAACGAAAACATTTCCTCTCTAACGTCGAATTCCTGCTGAGCTGACAATTTCTCGCTGCATGGTCTAGAGCAGCGCAATTACTGCAACGTACCAGGGAACGGCGTTGCTTGACGCCTGTATATTGCAAAGGGTGGCACGGAGTTGCCGTCCCAGTCGGCTCGCAAGGGAGGGGGAAACAAACACGATATTCACTGGAAGTTACAAGACGACCTTGAACCTTGACTGCCAGATGGCGCTGCTCGCAAAAATTACGTGGCGTGGAAACGAGCGTGCGTTGCCCATGTACATGGGGGGACAAATTGTCAACGATGACACTGAGTAATTCTATTTCGCTCATTTGCAGACACAAGGCATCGTGATGTGCACAAATAGAATCTACAAATTCACACATTGGCTCACCCGGCCTTTGAAATCTAAAAATTTAAGTCACGTTCTCACTGGTGCTTAATGCGCGGGGGGAACAGAACCTGAATCACCCAGCGTTTAAAACCCAAAAAGCCACCACCTTCTAAGGACATAATCTCCTCACGGAGTAACTAAGATACAAATCCTTCACTCTTGACGGCTATGGCTTTTAACAAAATGTCCTCGGAACTCAAATACAAACTGGCTGATATATTTACGGCAATAAAATATTGCAAAGTGTGGACAGGTTCTAAGGATGTCAGTGGAGAAATACGTTGAAGGGAAAGCATGAATAATTCGTCAATTTTAGGGGGCCCATTGGTGACGCTGACCGGGTTCACTCGCTCGGAAGGTGGCGTCATCAGACCCTACTCTGACAACGTCAACAGACCAAGGCCGCTCGGCGCAGCTTCGCCACCGTCGAAGCTTCATCCGCTTCATAATGGAAGTCGCGTAGAAAATTTATCAGCTCGTCCCTCTTCAGAGTACAGATAAATCCCACCTTGGTCATTTCATGTAACAAGTACAAAAGACAGATATGATAAAAAAACGTAGTAGAGTAAGCGCAGAATTAATTGCGCTGTAGCACAAATAATACAAAGACGATGTCACTTTCAAGCTCTGTAATTTCAGAATATTTTACGAGTTAGCGGCACCTTAGAATTAAACATTTGCATTGAACATTTACAAAAAATATCACATGTAAAATTCTAAACGCCAAAGGTTCACAATGCAAAAACTATAGATTAAAATACTCATGCAAATATATTAAATTGCTCTCTCAAAGTATTGTGTAGCTCAAAGTACAATAAATATTTTACTGGCAAACAAGCTAAGTAGTGTAAAACGTTTAAAAAATATCGAATAGTAACTCTGTTGAATATCTTGTGAAGGCCTACAATGTTCGTTCCGACAGGGCACATTGCGTATCGCCGACTCCTGCATCTTCCAAACACATGCACAGGATAATAGGGAATTAAGGCAGTGTCCAGCATTGACGGGATTTCCTCGTTCGGAATATTACCCTCATCACACCTTAGTCTGTGTGTTTCATACGTCTGTAGGCGGTGCACCTATTGCGTAGTGCTGCCATGGACACGGTGGTAAAAAAGTGAAAACTTTGGTTTTCTCATCTTCGCCACTGTACGAGATGGTAATCTGTTTGATGGTGTACAATCCAACGAGTGAAAACCCTGGATGTTGCAAAATATTTGTTTTTTCACTTGATGTTTTTTGGTTATTAAAAAAATTGTTAGATTCCCACGAACACACCAAAATTCAAAAAATTTTTACAAAGTTATTTAAAACTTTATTGAGGTCCATTCACATCGGGCACCTGTGTTCTGGGTTAGTTTCCACACCGGGTACTGCTTGCCAGTTTTCCTTGAAGGGGAGCATCTTCCACGGGTAGTACATCTTGAGAGTAGATAACTTGCATGCGGACGTAGTCTTCTACGGGGAGAGCGTCTTGTACGGGGAGGTCGTCTTCAACGGAGAGGACATCTTCAATGGGGACGTCGTCTTCAACGGCGAAGTCATCTTCCATGGTCGCGAGGGCTGCTCAGCGAGGCCTTGCACACCGAGGTGGTGAAGTCCTCGAAACACTCCTTGCACAGTAGGCAGTCCCGCATGTCTTCGTTCTGCTGCAGGCAGGCCGGAAAATACTTGAATACGGTCGAAATTTCGTAAGGTGCGTAGACCAGGAGAAATAATTTCGGCAGATAGGGTAACTCGTCCCATTTGTCCAAGGTACTAAGAAAGCGCACCCTTTCAAATGCCAAAATGGCCGAAAGGATTTTATGGCCGCTCAGACAACACGCGTACATTTCTAAGAGCTATAAAAATGACTGATTTCCCGAGGGGGCTCAAGGTGCATCTTGTAAAGAGTTTTTTAAAGGGGGGAGGGAATAGTCCACCCTCCCGATTAAAGTAGTCCGCCGATTGGTAGGAACGAAGGTATCCGAAAACACCCGAGTAATTAGCTAATGAGAAACATTGGCGGAGCAATTAAATATATTGGAAGGGGTGGACCTTAGCTAATGAGACTCAGGGGTGTGGCAATTGGTAATTTATATATATTATAAAGGGGGAGTGGAGAGGGTCAGTTGTCTGCTGGGTGTGGTGCTGGGGACAGTACCAGCAATGTAAAACAAATGACAAACGAGAAACCAAGATGGTGGTCGAACGAAGGTGAGAGACAAACTCCAGTAATGTATAAACAAATGACAAACGAAAAAACCAAGATGGCGTATGATGACTGTGATGCCTACCTTGATGGCGAACTGCACCGACCAAGGTGGTGGATGGCACCTACCAAAATGGCGGACGGCTGCACCTACCACGATGACAGACTGTGGCTGTAATGCTTACCACGATGGCGGACTGCACCTATCAAGATTGCAGACTGCACCAACCAAAATGGCGGACGGTGGCTGTAATGCCTACCATTATAGCGAACTGCACCTATCAAGATGGTGAAAAGATTATTGGAGGAGGGTGGTATAGAGGATCACCGGAATTTTTTTAAAAATAAATTTTTAAAATACGTTTTTAAATAATTATGAAAACAATTTTTTTTTAAATTTAAATATTAATTTTTATAAATTTCTTCAATATTTTTTAATTTTTTAGATTTTAGTCAAAGTTAAAGGTCAAGGTCGCCTGTATCCATTATGACCATCGGCCGACCTGAATGACAGAGCATGAACAGCTCCGACGCTCCGGTCCCAGGTCACAATGTGTCAGAGTCCCCATAATCCCTCCACTCATATGACATGATGATGGATTTACGCTGTCATGACATGTGCGTGCAGATAGCGGCTTGGACTCTTGGAGTGTTGAAGAGTGTAGCACTGACATTCTGTGTATGCCTATATTTTATTGTTACATTGCGTCTTAGTATTTTCGTAGACTTGATGTCCGAATTCTAGAGTGTGAGTGCGTGTTTTTTATGTACTGGTGCGTTTGTGGATGCAATAAGTATTACCATATATTTTCTAACACTACTCATGTATGGCTTCAGGATCATGCTCCAAACTGTATGATTCTGTAACAACTCTAGGGCTAAAAATCTATTATCAAAATAAAAATTCAAAAAAAATAAAATTGCAAAATTGCAACATATGGCAAATATTATTTGTTTTATTAAGACGATTCATTCAATTGATTTAAACCATGATAACTATTACTGGACTGGGCAAGACAGAAATACTGGTTTGTTCTCTGTGCCATGCCACACATTGCAAAACAAAAAAACAAAGTTATGTTCCAAGGCAACTAGTAAAGATGCCCCCCCCCCCCGACGCCCCTTGCGAGAAAACCTTNCTTGCGAGAAAACCTTCCGCCGTCCCTGAACATGAGTGGCTAATCAGAATTACGTTTCTTCGATACTGACCGTCCGTGATTTGCGGAGAAAGATAAGACGCGCAACAATTCAAATGATTCAATCACGAAAGTGGTTCTGAACGAGACAGTTTTGGAACACAACTTGTTCTGAAATCTTTTTGCGAAAAACAGATGGCCCTTCGTATTATTTCCTCGTACAGGTTTCGAAAGTTCTTCTTTCTGGTGTTTTACAAATTCCATGTTACATGTTAGGGTGAACTCCACTTTGGCACACAGCGTAAATTTTGTGTAATTTTAATAATTTTAGTATTTTATTTGTTATACGACATAATTTTATTTAATATAAAGCATCGAAAAGCTTCTTTATTTTTTAAAAACTATTCACTGACTGATAAAGTTATCCATTTTGTACGCCCGCTCCACCAACCTAGATTCCCAAGCATGTGTATATAGAGATTTTATATATGTGTGTGTATATTACATTTACACGTATACACACATATACGCACTTGAAATTCTGGTACCTCGACAGCGAACAATAAAATAATTACATGTGTAAAAACTGTTGCTTAAATATACACTTAATTTCAAGGAGACAATTTCAAAACGGCGGGGAAGGGGTCAAATAATGTGTTGGTCATAGAGATTATGTAAATGGCACCTTACAGTACGATTTAACCTTTGTTACTAACAATATTATGGAAATTTATCTTAGTTATCTGTACACTTGTTAAATGTTTGAAGTATACGATTAACTTTAATGTAATTTGTTAGCAATAATTATCATAGGAGATAGCAGCAGTTTCGTCATCTAAAGGCTGTTCACGATACAGTGAGCTCTAGGAAATCAACCTTAGAAAAAAGTAGCTGCATATATGTTAACGGGCTCACTGAGTGACATGTGACTATTTAAGTTGGTAACCATGGGTGTGGAGGGGGGCGGGGGGAGTAGGTCTTTATCTTAATATCGAATAAAAAGTATTAGGCAACCATTGTGATAACTTAAATTACTTCTTTCGCTTTCTGTTTTTAATGTACTGAAGTATAAACAAGAATTTACTGATAACCAATGAGCCTACTTCCCTCTACATGGGTGCAAATAAATTTTAGTGAAGTTCTTAAAAACTTAGTTGACAGGCAGGCGTTGACGTCTCATTGACAGTAATATCATTACAGTTGAGACCAAAAACACGTGAAACAGTATCAAAACAATTAAATTACACGAGTGACATACCCGGGGTTCGAAATCAGAAAAATACGTAAAATTAAGTTAGCGTGCAATTAACTTCTTCACGGAGGTAGGAATCGGAGCATTAACTTCGGATGTAATCAGTCTAATGTTTTGAATGATATGGTTCACTAACCTGAGCCACTAAAATCACATAAGTTTACATGGCCTACCGTAACGCCACTTGTGTGAAAAATATGTTGGAGATAGGTTAATTGGTTTCCAGGATATGGAATAAAAATTTTATTTNCGTAACGCCACTTGTGTGAAAAATATGTTGGAGATAGGTTAATTGGTTTCCAGGATATGGAATAAAAATTTTATTTAAAAAAAATGGATATTCTATACAAAATGCCTAAAAGGAGTTTTTGTATAGGTGTTTCTAATAAATACTATCAGCATACAATTTTGATTGAATTTGGTTAAATTGTTAAATAGATATGCGAATCATATNTGTTTCTAATAAATACTATCAGCATACAATTTTGATTGAATTTGGTTAAATTGTTAAATAGATATGCGAATCATATTTAAATATTTATATGGCTGCCATTTTGAAAATATGTGTGTCTGACCCTCTCGAAGTTTATCATTTTACATGGCCTGCCATAGTGCTGCTTATTCGCCAAATTTTGTGGAAATCGTTTGTTTTTCGGAGATATCGCGTAATTTTAATTTGTCATGTGACACTATTTTACGAATTAGCAGACAAAAGAGATTTTATGTCGACACATTTGATGGTTTTAATATATACAGCCAGCATACAAAGTTTAATTGGAATTAAATACATGGTTTCCACGACGTAACACACAAAACTAAAATAGCTACATAGCGGCCATTTTGAAAATAAGTGTTTGACATACCTAAAACATATCAGTTAACATCACCTACCGCAGTACTACTTGTTTGCCGTATTTGGTAGAAATTGGTCTGTTGTTTCCGGAGATTGACATACAAATATTATTTATTCGTGCGGCACTATCTTTCAAAATGGAGTACAAATGAGTCTTTGTGTAGACACACTTGATGACTGTTATATATACTCCCAATATACAAAGTTGAGTAGTAATTTATTACATTATTTTGAAGATATAGCATATTTTACTAAAATTGTTCAATGGCCGCCATTTTGAAATTAAGTGTCTGAGACACTTGAAACGTATTTAAACGTATCAACTGCCGCAGTACTGCTTGTTTACCAAGTTTGGTAGCAATCCGTCAATTGTTTCCCGAGATATTACCCAAAGACTTTATTAATTAATTTAGTGCTCTCTTACAAAATTTTGGAACCAAAGTAGTGGTTCTTCTGCTTAAATGATGCTTGCAATATATACTGCCAGCGTACAAAATTTGGTTGAAATTGGTCAAATGGTATGGAAGTTATACCAAGTAAACCTAAAATATTTGTGTGACCACCATTTTGAAAATAAGTGCCTTATTAAGTTCAATTAATAACATTTAACTGTCCTATCATAGTATTTCATACGTGCCAAATTTGGCGAAAATTGGTTAAGTAGTTTACGAGATATTATTTAAAAGATTTATTTTTCATGTGGCGCTATATTCCAAAATGGCAGACCAACAACAATATTTACCTTTGAATTCAATGCCTATAACTTGTGCTGTCAGAATTCAAAATTTGGTTTACATCAGTTGAATGGTTTCTGAGATATGGCACATCACCGTAAATATTAAAATGGTCCTATAAAAGTCAGGTGTCCTTTGTTAGTACAAAATGTGTACCGAGTTTGGTGGAATTAGGTTCACGCGTTCAAAAAAGGTAAAGGGGGGGGGGAGGACACACATTCACACATATAGACAGGAAAGTGATCTCATAAGCCTTTCTTTCCTTCGGAAAATAGGCTAATAAAATAAGCAGATTTGTAAAATAATTACTTTTCTAATAATTTCACATTTTCACTTGATCGATGTATGAATAAAGTGATGAGACCCATGGTAATGTTAATTTTACATAAGGCGGAAGAATACACAACGTGCATACAAGTAGATCTTAAGGCTCCCGCCTACCTGGCGCTTGAACTGCGTTACAGAGTGTTAGTAGTTCACGTTCTTCTGCGAAACTGTTAAACATGCATCCGATGTGCTGATCTACGAAAAGAACACACACTTCAGACGAGGGTTGTTGAGTGCTGCCAAGATGTCACGCACGATAGAAACACATTTCAGAGCACTCCAAAATGGCTAAAAACTGCATTTTCAATGCGTTCTATCTTTACCTATATGTGTAAGATGCATACAAAACTACTCAAGGGCCCCCTGCATTGAACCTTCCTACATACTTTCCACCAATAAAATAATACGGTCACCGCTGGAAGTTCCATAAGTACACGCAGTGGGACGATAACACTGCAAGTCAGTTCAGAGCCTTGCACTTAGTGGCGATGGTGAACTTGAGGCGCGAGGCTGTGTCGCCCTTATTGGTCTTGCGCCTCTCGGCTTTAAACGTCGANGAGGCGCGAGGCTGTGTCGCCCTTATTGGTCTTGCGCCTCTCGGCTTTAAACGTCGAAAAAAGCTCCAGGAAGGCCTTTAGCAGGGCTTTAAAAAGTGCTCGTTTTACCGTGAACATCTTATATCCCTCCTACCCTCTATGTTATGGCACACTCCTCTAGCCTGATTGTTTGAGGTACCCTTCGAGAGATCCTGCAGCTGGTAAATGTCGCGGAATCACTCAACAGCTCCTCTCTGCTCCTGTGGAGGAACGGGATACAATGCCTGCCGAGCTTGCTGCAGGCTGTTCACGGTAAAGTGAGCACTTTAGAAACCCTAGTTACTTTTTTCCTATTAGCTATTTTTTATTCTTCCACCACTTTTTTATTTTAGATCAATATTGCCATGCAAGTAATAAACACAGTGTATATATTTCACCTGATTCAAAAGTTAACGTCTAAGGCCACAATAAAATAACTTTTATGACTATTATTCCAAATGAGACGGCTTTAAAATGTGGCCACTTTACCGTGAATAGCAATAAGAGCAAAACTTTTCCATCCTGGAGAGATGTAACATATCCTACTAATATTATAAATTCGAAAGTCTGTCTGAGTGTGTGTGTGTGAGGTGTGTGTATGTTTGTTACCACTCAGCTCCATAACGGGTAAACGGATTTTGATGAAATTAGGTATGCAGGTACTTTAGGTCCTGGAATAGGACATAGGATACTTTTTATCCCAGCAAATTGTACGGATCCTATGGAATAACAACAAAACATAATTCTGCAATGGCTGGGAACACAAGAACGAAATATTTTTTTCCTCTGGTGTCAGAGTTTATCAGGCCGCCCAAGGACCACTGAAATGGCTTAACGACTGCTATCAAATGNATAAATTCGAAAGTCTGTCTGAGTGTGTGTGTGTGAGGTGTGTGTATGTTTGTTACCACTCAGCTCCATAACGGGTAAACGGATTTTGATGAAATTAGGTATGCAGGTACTTTAGGTCCTGGAATAGGACATAGGATACTTTTTATCCCGGCAAATTGTACGGATCCTATGGAATAACAACAAAACATAATTCTGCAATGGCTGGGAACACAAGAACGAAATATTTTTTTCCTCTGGTGTCAGAGTTTATCAGGCCGCCCAAGGACCTCTGAAATGGCTTAACGACTGCTATCAAACGATAACAACCGAGACCGAATATTTAACGTGCCCTCCGAAGACCGGAAGCGTTCAGATGTTACGCCACTAAACGGTCACCCATCCAAATGTGTGCCGCTGGGAGCGTTGCTTAACTTTGGTGATCGATTAAGATCCCTCAGCCAAGCGCAAAATGTAGTACCTAGGTACACTTAATTCTAAAGCTACAACTTGATGGAACTCCCTTTTTGATTTTCATACATAGAAAGCGGAAATGTGGTAACTACGCGATAGTTGCACAGATACACTCCAAAAACAATATACTACTTCGTGACTGTCGGGTAAAAAGTTATTTCCTTCCTTTTGGGTTGCCGTAATCAGTTAAAAACCTAGACCATCATTGTTTAATACTTTAAAAATTCTGTTTTTACAGAAATGAATTGTCTTTTCCCAATTTATTTATTAGTGTATCACTGTAAAACTCAATTGAACCCTGGCGAAGCCGGGCCGGTTCGCTAGTTTAACATATGTAACACCCTCTTGTGGATTCTTGGTATACCAGAATTGTTCTGTTGTCCTGCGATCATTGCCCACAACAGTGTGTGTTCCTGTAAGTCTTTTTACCATCCCATCATCACAGTACAGAACGTGTCACACATACTCTCGTCCACACAAATCTTCGTGATTACACGCATATCACGTATTCATTTAACTGTATTCTAGAAGAAACGATATAAAACCGAAACAATTTTATACAACTTGACTCTGTAGACTGCGTCATTGAAGAAAGAAAACCAATTACTGCAAACCAATTACTGCACAGACACAAATTGTTATTTCATACAATAAAACTATCGTCAATTTACTAGCAATTTTTTAGAACTTTAAGTGTCAAAATTGTATGGCGCCATCCATTACAGGGTTTCACATGGCGTCATTATACAGTAATATGGGTGTGAAAGCCTACCTGGAGCTATGTTCCTAGTCCGAGGCCGAGAAGCGTGGGAACGTGGTGCTGCGCGTACCTGCAGGAATTTCAGTGGCGACCGTACTGGATATTTCGCGGCGAGGTTCAACTCAAGTCCCTTCAGTATTCTTGTACGTATCTGAAGCGTATGTTTTGATATGCAGCGCTTTGAAAAAGCCGCTTTAGCTATCTTCGGGTGCTCATAAAATGTGTTTCTAATGTTGCGTGACGTGTGGAAAACACTCAACAGGCCTCGCATGAAGTGAGTGTTATTTTCGTAGATCAGCTCGTTGGGCGCACGT
The DNA here is from genome assembly GCA_002778355.1 of Clitarchus hookeri. Lineage (NCBI taxonomy): Eukaryota > Metazoa > Arthropoda > Insecta > Phasmatodea > Phasmatidae > Clitarchus > Clitarchus hookeri. The sequence continues at coordinate 183,812 of NQII01001412.1, forward strand.
TTAATAGTTTTGTCGAGAAAAAAAAACGTGTATTTCAAACACAGTGCAACGCAGTTCAAGCGCCAGGTAGGCGGGTCCCTTAAAGAAAAGTCACGAGTCAATGATGCTAAGAAACCCGGCAGCCATTAATATCGGTGAACGTTCTGTAGAAGATATTTATGATGCCACTTGGCAACTGCGGGCGTCCTTCAAAGAGATACACTGTGGTAAATAAAGGTTTGCATCCGAAATCGTCTGTATGGAAATGGTTAAAAATATTTACCAAGCAATCATTTCGGCATTCCGATTTCGATTCCCGTTCGGATCGAGCGAGGTGGCGCAGTGGTTAACAGACTTGACTCGCAACTTGGACGACCCGGAATACGAGTCCCAGTCCAGCCGCGGTGGTGTAGTGGTCAGACTACTCGCCTCCCACCAAGGCGGTTCCCGAATTTTCGCATGCAGGAATTGTGCCGGACGATGCCGCTCGTCGGCGGGTTTTCCCGGGGATGCCCCATTTCCCCCCACTCTTGCATACCAGTGCTGCTCCATACTCACCTCACTTCACCTTCATCGGCTCTCAATACCTCGATGTTAAGATTCGCCCAAATCTTTTCACTCTCCCGATTCAGCCATCTCGACTTACGTTTACCATGGTCGTCGGCAAACCACCCCAGGCGAATGCCAAGGTGATTCCATAACACAGGCATTATCACGTCCATGACTGTCGGAGAAACTGTTTCCTTCTCTAGTGGCCTTGCTGTTGACAAGATTTTACGCCATAAAATAAAATAGTATTCCCGTATTTTCGCATGAGGGAAATGTGGCGGACGTTGCCCGTGGCCGGCGGGTTTTCTTGGGACTCTCCCGTTTCTTCTGCGATTGCATTCCACCGTTCCTGTATATTAGGACCCGATTCCACCAGACGCTGTTCAACTCCCGCCCTTGGTTGCGCATCCACGTGTTCGTAGCAGTAACCACACGCGCTCCTAAGAAGCACTCACAGTTTGTCAAATTAACTACAAACTGTGTGCAGATTTGGGAGAACTTAACAAAAAAAAAATAACTAGAAAGAATACAAATCTATAAAAAAGTTATAATAAACTGCTACCGAATTATTTTCGGAATATCACATTGGAACGTCACTGTATATAAATAATTTTCCAAGCAAGTATAATACATAAAAATATACTATGTTAAAAATATTACAACAATATAATATATAAATGTAGATCTAAAAAAAAAGGTACTTTTTCTAAAAAAAATTGTAAATAATAAATTAAGTAGTAAAGAGGGTCAGAAATGGGTTTGAATTTATAGTTGTAATATTGTAAAATGTTTAGCCAGAGGTTAAAGAAAACAATACAAAAAAATAAAAACGAATTTAAGAAAAAAAATTAATTAATTTAAGAGTGTTTAATTGAGTGTAGAAATCGCAAAACCGTAAACCACAGAATAAACGCACAAGAGAAAACATGGACTACGTCAGCGTAATGGATTGGTATTCATTACTATTTGGTCTAAATTTCTTGTACATGTGTCCAAAATAATATTTATCTACATTTATTAAGGGGATTTGACGACTTGGTAAACCAGACGTATCCTCAAAAAGTAATTCGAATTTGTATTACGAGTCTCTAGTCAAAAATGTTGACTTTTATTTTCCATAAGACACAAAGTGCCTGATTTGTAACATATTTTTAGTGTTTCTGTAAAACTGTTTTACCATCTACACATGTTTCCAGAAAATGTCTTGAAAGAACGAAAATGAAAGAGGGGAATGTTGTGGTGTGAAACTTCTTCTCCACAAACTTAAACCGTATCAGTTACAAATTTTTTTGAAGTAGATTATACTCACCATAACGAAGAGACTTATTTGTGGATGTATAAACGACACAAGCAACTTCTTCAGGACTTAAATCTAAGTGCGATGTTTTTGTAGCTTCGAAAATGGCCACATTTTGGATTAGCAACACGGCGACCACTAAAACACAAAGTTATGTATACTCATTACAAAAACATTAATTTTTACAGTAAAAATTTAAGATAGGATGGTACATTTTGGAAATACTTTGTTAACGAATATGGACATGAGCACACTTGAGGCGAAGCAAGAAATCCAAATGTTTGACGCCAGGAGACCCAATATTGCCTGAGCACAGGGGCCGCGGTTTGAGTAGCGGCTAGAGCACCAGACTTCCACCAAGGTGAAACGGGTCTATTACCGGCGGGTTGACTCGCTCTTGGGAATCGTGCTGGACGATGCCGCTGATGGGCGGGTTTTCTCAGGGATCTCATGTTTCCCCCACCCGTGCATTCCGACGCTGCTCCATACTCGCCTCCCTTCACGCTCATCAGCTCTGGATGCCTCGTAAAGGATGCTGGTTATCAAAAAATCTATTACTTTAAATTTGTAAGAAATACCGTTCAACTTGTTGATATTACTTGTAAGTACTTTTTCCTTGGATAAAAATATTTTTTATGTCGCATAGCTGTTGCATCATGGCATGCTAAAGTCACAATTTTTGGGTTTATAGGACGTACAAATGACATAAACAAAAATGTTGACAGAAAAATTAATAAAGATGAGTAAAAGGTCATCTGTTAATTCATTTTACGAATGTATTACAAAATTTATTTCACAAAATATCATATACTTCTACAAATAAAAACATGCAAAAAAAGGCCTTATTTTTTAATCTTTATTTTAAAAAAATAATTTTTAATATTTGTTGATCTCGTAATATTTTATTTTAAACGAAATTATCGCAGTTTAGTTTTTGTTATCTGCAAGAAAAAAAAACAAAATTGAAAATGTAATTAAATTTTTTTTATGCAAAAAAAAATGCTGTATAATTTTTTGATTCTGGGGAATAGTACGTCTTAGTTATTCCTAGAAATATGACAGAATTACTTACGAATATAAAATAATAATTTTTTGGTGACAAGAACCCTCCTGAAACCTCTCCACTCGTCGGTGATGAGTGTACACTGAAGCGAAAAAAGTCATGGGATACCTCCTAATATCGCGTCGGACCTCCTTTTACCCGGCGAAGTGCAGCAACTCGACGTGGCATGGACTCAACAAGTCGTTGGAAGTTCCCGGCAGTAATATTGAGCCATGCTGCCTCTTTAGACGTCCATAATTGCGAAAGTATTGCCGGTGCAGGAGTTTGTGCACGAACTGACTTCTCGATTATGCCCCATAAATGTTCGATGGGATTCATGTCGGGCGATCTTGGTGGCCAAATCATTCGCTGGAATTGTCNTAATTGCGAAAGTGTTGCCGGTGCAGGAGTTTGTGCACGAACTGACTTCTCGATTATGCCCCATAAATGTTCGATGGGATTCATGTCGGGCGATCTTGGTGGCCAAATCATTCGCTGGAATTGTCCAGAATGTTCTTCAAATCAATCGCGAACAGTTGTGGCCCGGTGACATCGCGCATTTTAATCCATAAAAATTCCATCGTTGTTTGGGTACATGAAGTCCATGAATGGCTGCAAGTGGTCTACAAGTAGCTGAACATAACCCTTTCCAGCCAATTATTGGTTCAGTTGGACCAGAGGACCCGGTCCATTCCATGTAAAAACCGCCCACACCATTATGGAGCCGCCACCAGCTTGTACAGTTCCTTGTCGACAACTTGGGTCCATGGATTCGTGGTCTGCGCCACACTCGAACCATACCATCAGCTCTTACCAACTGAAATCGGGACTCATCTGACCAAGCCACGGTTTTCCAGTCGTCTAGGGTCCAACCAATATGGTCACGAGCCCAGGAGAGGCGCTGCAGCCGATGTCGTGCTTTTAATAAAGGCACTAGAGTCGGTCTTCTGGTGGCATAGCCCAGTACAGCCAAAGTTCACCGCACTGTCTTAACGGACACGTTCGTCGTACGTCCCACATAGATTCCTGCGGTTATTTCACGCATTGTTGCTTGTCTGTTAACACTGACCATTCTGCGCACGCGTCGTTGGTCTCGGTCATTAAGTGCAGGCGGTCGGCCACTGCGTTGTCCATGATGGGAGGTTATGCCTTAAATTAGGTATTCTCGGCACACTCTTGACACTGTGGATCTCGGAATGTTGAATTCCCTAACCATTTCCGAAATGGAATGTCCCATGCGTCTAACTCCAACTACCATTCCACGTTCAAAGTCTCTTAATGTCCGTCGTGTGGCCATAATCATGTCAGAAACATTTTCACGTGAATCACTTGACTACAAATGAAAGCCCAACCAATGCACTACCCATTTATACATATTTTTTACGTGATACTACTGCCATCTGTATATTTTCATATTGCTATCCCATGACTTTTGTCACCTCTGTGTATAACCTGAAGGATGGTACGCTATCTTTACAGTGTCTTGCATTTGCCTTTCGCAGTATTGAGCAGAGCCAGACGCAGACCCACCAACGGTGGCGGGAATAGAACCAAAATTGCCCGGGCGAGAGGCAAAAATGCTACCCGATACACCTGTGAGGAAGTGTCCAGCTATAGTTGGTAGCGCCACTTACTATAACAAAAATTGTGGAAGGAAGAAAGCCAATAAGCCTGCTTCACATTTGTGCAGATCTCACCGAACAGACACAGTCCTACCCTGCCAGTTTAATTAACCCACCCAAACGTAGAGTGCATTCGGCAAAAGTGTGGCACCCTACGGTCAGAAATTAGAACTATTTCCTAAAATTGACTTGAAATTTTCAATATACGAGTATATATTATATGCATTTTTTTCAACATGTGATTTCAGCGATTAACTGTCCATTTAAATAAATATAGGTTATCTTAAATGCTCATGTTATGTTTTAGCATACTGTTCGAATTAACTGTTATACACAGGCATATAATACATGTTTGTATTAATGATTTATAATTTAATTACTCAAACATTTTTGGAACTCTGAACATGTACTGAGAGAAAATTGGTTTTCTCAACAATATGCATTCCACAAAGGCAAGAGAACTTGCCCATGACCTATCTATAGTTACAGCTAAATAATAAAATGATAAGCTTACCTAAAATAATCACGACGGGAATTTTAGCTGGTGAATGGATTCTGAAGCAATCCGCCGCAAAATCACTCGTTGCCACATACTGATTGAACAGTAATATAACACTGCAAATAATTCTGAATGGAACTGCGGTATACCTGATGCGTGATAAATTTCGAAGGATGTGTCCCACTGCTACTGGTATAACTATAGTTAAAGTGATTGACCAGGATATTTCTGTCGTCGGGAACGATGGTACTTGGTCAACCTGCAAATGAAACGACACATAGTCAAAATACCACATGGGTTTGGGAGCTAAAAAATAAGTTTTTCGTTTTTAATTTTTAGTGATGAAAGTTAGCCTACGTTCCTCTCAAATGCCATTTTTGAATGATTTTACTGAAGCTACCGGTGATTTGGAGAATAGAGTGATGCCAACCGCTGGTCAAGTGAACTGCTTCTACATATTCCATGTTAAGTGAAGACAAAATTCACTCTTCTCAACAAAATATCACAAAATGCTGAAATACCTCATTCACTGGCTCAAATGAAAATCGTTAAAGTTAGAGGAAAACAAACGTTTAAACTACTTACACGACCGAAAATGTGTGAGGGGCAGTGAAATGAAAATGGGTCACCACGCATAATTGCAGTGGCGCGAAAGTCGGTAACACTGGGGCGTGGGATAATAGAACTGATATCTGGTGCGGACTCAGAAAAGCACAGTCGCAGCTTGCGCTGACACGCTGTTTATTGAGCATGAAGTAAGGTGAGCTATACATGAGCTCATCCAACACCAGAAATGGAAGAGTGGAGTGGAGCGATTTGAGAGGCTTTTAACATCGAGGTCTTGAGAGCCGATGAGGGTGAAGTGATGAATGCGAGGATTGTGGAAACTGGAGATCCGCGACGAAACCCGCCGACCAGCAGCATCGTCTGGCACGATTTCCACATGCGAAAATCCGGGAGCGACCTCGCCGGGAATCGCACTCGGTTCGCCTAGGCGGGAGGCGAGTAGTCTAACCACTACACTACCGTGGTCCCTGGAAATGGAGGCGAGTAAAGAAGAATAAGGAGTTAAGGTTAGCTTTTTGACTGCTGAAGGAGTTGGAGGACAAGAAATTCATTGTCGCTTGTCTGCTGTGTACAGCGAAAGAGCATGCCACATTACCATGTGCTGGAGTGGTGTAAGAGATTCTGGAAGGGACATAAGTCACTGCAAGACGATGCTCGCCCAGGACAGTCCCATGGTGCCATTACTCCTGAATGTATTGCTCCGGTGGATGAACTTATCCAGGAAAACCAACGGGTAATTGTTGAAGAAATTCGTCTTCTGGTGGGGATAAGTCATGGCTGTCATGGTTCTGTAAACACCATTATGAGAAACCTCTTGCATTACCAAAACGTTTGTGCGCAGTGGGTTCCACCTCACCTGACGGAGGAACAAAATACCAACAAGGCTGTATCTCTGGGTCACATGTAACATTACCATGAGGAAGAGTATGCTTTCCTGTCTCCTATTGTCACCGGAAACAAAACGTGGTGCCACCATTTTGAACCCGAGAGAAAACAAACGGAACAGCCAGCAGTGGAAGCACATGAATTCTCCCACACCGAAAAAATCCAAAGCCATGACGAATTTCTTATTCGACTGCGAGGGTCCTCTGCTCGTCAATTTTCTCGTGCAAGGGGCCACAATTAATGCGTGCTATGAAGACACTTCGCAGAAACTGAGGAACGCCATATGGCCAGAATGCCTTGGAATTATATCAAATGGCATTATCCTTCTACATGATACAACCCTCCGACACTCTGCAAATTCTGTGAGGAATAAGCCCCAGCTATTTTGTTGGGAACTGCTTCAACATCCTCCCCACAATCCAGATCTGTCTCTATGTGATTTCCACATTTTTGGAGAGCTGAAGAGAAACATTCGTGGACATCGGTTTGATCGGACGAGAACATGTGTGACTTGTTAAATATGTGGTTCCATCAGAAATCCACACACTTATTCAAGGATGGGATTTGCCATCTTATCTCCCAGTGGGATAAATGTATTAACAGTTTTGGTGATTACTTTTGAGTAATACATTTTCAGTGGGACGTTTGGTATCTGACCGGTTTCATTTGATTGCCTCTTAAACAATTTCAAAGAAAGACACTTGGAAAAGTAACCATTTTTGATGCGATGCTATTGCCATCATACATGTGGTGGATAGTGTCCTGAGGCACATACTACTATGCTTCCTGCAACTGCACACATAGATCAGTCAGTATTTGGGCGGATTTTTTTCCGGTGGTGCAAACATCGCCCTTTTATATCCCATAAATGTTCAATAGAGAACGAATCTGGATACCTGGCAAGCAAATGAATGCTATCCAGATCTTGTAGAGCCTGCTGGGTGATGCGAGCTGTATCATCTAGCTGCGTGATAGTGTTGGGCTTTTGGGTATGCTGCGCAAAAATGACAGAAAATGGGGCCGCATAACCTCATTGGCATATCGTTGTGCAGTCACTGTGCTTTCAACAACCACAAGACGGACCGGGAGTCATAACTGATGGCACCCTATACAATAACACCTGGTATCCGGGATGTACAACATTTACGAATCATTGCACAATCGTTGTTGCCCACTGCAGCACCAAACCCTGCTGTGACCATTATCTGCAGTAAGATTGATGCAGACTCATCGGAAAACACAATGTGTCGTCATTCCTCTGTCTAATGTTGCTGTTCGTGAAACCATAAGGCGTGCAGTACAACGCCGAGGGGTCAAAGGCAAACGGCGCAGTAGACGCCGTGCCTCTAGGCCAGCCTCATTCAAACGGTGGCGAATGATTCTTGTTGAGACCAGCAAATGCAGTACAGGTCTAACAGATGGCAGGATTTCTCTGGTGTGCTGACACCTTTTGATACTACACGTCGGCGGACATAACGACCTTCTCTAATTGTAGAGCGTCTAGCAGGACCAGTACCTACTCTACATGATGTACGACCTGTACGTATCCATACCTACATATGTACATCGTGCCACAGTGGTGGCTACACGACCAAGATGAATGGCTGTACGACGAACCGACCACCTGGTATCATGCAGTCCGACCATACGACCCCATTCAGATGGGTCTGGGTAGTAATATTCTTAGTGAACACGATGCGTAGGCATGCTGATCAGCCTCTTAACATGCATATTTTTGCCTTTCCATCCTGTTGTATGGCCCTTTTAAGTACTGGGTACTGGACACAAGCTTCCCCTATATAAAATGTTTCAGTGGTATTTCTGCGACATTATTTCGTCTCTTTAGCCATTTGCATAGTGCAATTGGTACTGTATGAAGTATTTATTTTATTGCAAATGAATGTCATCTTATGGATGTAGAGATTTCCACGGCCACCAGTCTATTTTAGCACACATCAGGAGGGCAACATGTTCAACATCCTATATTACATATGTTCCTAAAACAGCGAATTTCTGAATTTTTCATTAGATTGTGCTAAATTATGAAGCATACATTTTCCTAGTTGAGATAAATTTTATAAAACGTAATGTTTACGAGTTTGAAAGTCTTAGCACAAGTATACATATAAAGATGTTATTTGTTCTTTTTAGCAGCATTAAGGAAAACAGCTTGGGGAATAAAAAGCCTTCAATGCAGCCAGTCGGGATCGAACGTACAACCTCAGAATGCGAGGCAGGCATATGCTTCATTAGGACAATTTTTTTTTANTGCAGCCAGTCGGGATCGAACGTACAACCTCAGAATGCGAGGCAGGCATATGCTTCATTAGGACAATTTTTTTTTTATATGGGTGGCATTTAACATCTCAGCATCTGATTTTCTCCAGAAGGGGAGGAGTCATGGACTTCCTCNTTTTTTTTTATATGGGTGGCATTTAACATCTCAGCATCTGATTTTCTCCAGAAGGGGAGGAGTCATGGACTTCCTCTAGCTGGGAGGTTGGCACCTGTGTTCTTTAAGTGTCAGGGCAGTGCCACACATAGTATCCGAACGGGAAAACACATGTGTGACTCCAGAAAAATTGTATGGCATGTCTGCCAGACATAACTTCTCTCCGGCCTCTCCCACAACTCTCTACCTTCTCGCTTCTCGAGGTGTGCTTCGGCACCTGCCACCCTTTTGGCTCAAGCAGGAGAAAGGTGCGCCGGATGCCACCTCGTGTCACATGGTATAACCTGCTACCAGAGGAGGTACCTTCGGTCTGCTGATCGCTAAGACCGTTGGAGCCAAAAGCCAAAATGTCTATGTGAAGAAATTCCTTTTCGGGCATGGCAATGGATACTCAGATATAAAATACACAATTATCATGAAAAATTAAGAAGTAGCATGTGACGATGTGAATGGCCCAAATGAGGTATTTCTGGTGACCAATCCGTTAAGTTTTGACTAGTGCTAGCAGTGATTGAAACTCCTCATTCTGGAGGAGATCTTGAGGGAATCCCTCTCAATCATGGGTGTACGCAGTGAGCGACGACACAGCTGCGGCACTGTCCTGAACATACAAGTAAAGGTGAGGATGGTAGCTCAGCTGGACCATGGGGGAACTGAGTGCGAGTGTCTCATTGACGATGTGGGAGAACACCAAAGGTGCATCTATGCACCAGCTTGAAGGTTGTGTATAGTCAACAGTCGTGCTAAGTGGAGGAGCCTGAGACGATTAAGCTTACTTCAAGGCCTCTCACGAAGATATAACTCTATCGATGTAACAGGTGCTGCTGTTGATTTATTGACAGGGTGCCGAATGGCTTGCGCATCAGTTAGTGTGTACAATTGAGGCCTTTTCCAGAAGGTTGTGGTAGCGGCTACAAAATAAGCGGGGAAAGTCTCACATCAGCACAAATTTGTTGTACTTCAGTAACACTAAACTGAAATATTTAAACATCGCTATCCCAAAACACCATTTACCTTTAAGTAACCTTTTTCCATAAATTTCAAGTGATTTTATATAGTGAATAAGTTACTTACATTGTGTGGTGGTTACTCTGATAAAGCAAGGGGGTTCCTTAGGATGAAATGCTACTGCACTTCGGTAGCACTGACCTCTGGCTGTCTTCAGCGCCAATGAGGTTGAAACGAGAAGATGGTGCAGCGGTGGAATGCAACAGTGGGGAGGGGGAATAGAGGGAGCACCCAGAGAAAACCCAGTTTCGAAGGGCGAATATGACTGTAGTAAGTAAAGTTGTGCATTGCTAAATGGAAGGTGCGTGGAGCTTCTTACCAAATGTCTCATGAGCAGCGGCGTGACCAGTATAGACAGATACTTGCAGAAAACCACACTGATGACAGTGGTTGCTTCANATGTCTCATGAGCAGCGGCGTGACCAGTATAGACAGATACTTGCAGAAAACCACACTGATGACAGTGGTTGCTTCATTGCCGATTGCTGATGTCGTCAGCACGATGGTGCTCGTCAGCGGGGGTGGAAGGCAGGCGGTTATAATAACACTGCAAGGCAGAAGAAGAACACCTGCACTTAAATAAACGCCACCAACTACCATAACAAAGTAGATTGTTGTTACTGTTTTTTTTTCTCCATCATTAGTGCCGAAAGCCAAATAAACTCGCCTAAATGCACATAAACATATACAATGTTATGTTTTTTTTTTAAATATAATTGTTATAAGCATCAAACAGTACTAGAAGTGTTCAGAACTTATCAAACAAGCATCGTCATTATATTTTATTGGAAAGTTGAAAATAATTAGAATCGATAAAAAAAACGCATGTTTTTGTACGTACCCTGGGAATTTCTGCTCGTGCAGTAAGTAGCATTTTGAGATGTATTTCATCGATAAAATTACAGTAGTTATTTGCAAGCCACCAGCATCCGAAATTGTTCACAATTCCAAACATTTATCATAGATTATTTCCACTGAAAAATTAGTATATCTCGTGGTATATCAATTTTTTATACATTATAGTAAGGTTATCTAAATTGGCTGTTCAGTTAACGGAGAAAAAGTGCTTTCGTAAGTGGTCATTGAAATATTATGTATATTTGCTTACATGCTGACATTTATGATAAATAATTACAAATCATTATTTAGAATTTTCTGATATATTTGTAAAAGTAAGCCTGTTCATGTTAATTCACACCGGTATTTATAAAATGTGGCAAATTATTGGACAATGGAATGGGCGTGTCTAGTACGGTTAATGTAGTTAATGTTCTCAAAACCAGCCCAAAAACGCATTTCAGCTTCTGGCAGATATTATGAAATTATCTTTGTTGCTTCCCCCGATGCTTTCTNATGTCTCATGAGCAGCGGCGTGACCAGTAGAGACAGATACTTGCAGAAAACCACACTGATGACAGTGGTTGCTTCGTTGCCGATTGCTGACGTCGTCAGCACGATGGTGCTCGTCAGCGGGGGTGGAAGGCAGGCGGTTATAATAACACTGCAAGGCAGAAGAAGAACACCTGCACTTAAATAAACGCCACCAACTACCATAACAAAGTAGATTGTTGTTACTGTTTTTTTTTCTCCATCATTAGTGCCGAAAGCCAAATAAACTCGCCTAAATGCACATAAACATATACAATGTTATGTTTTTTTAAATATAATTGTTATAAGCATCAAACAGTACTAGAAGTGTTCAGAACTTATCAAACAAACATCGTCATTATATTTTATTGGAAAGTTGAAAATAATTCCAATCGATAAAAAAATCGCATGTTTTTGTACGTACCCTGGGAATTTCTGCTCGTGCAGTAAGTAGCATTTTGAGATGTATTTCATCGATAAAATTACAGTAGTTATTTGCAAGCCACCAGCATCCGAAATTGTTCACAATTCCAAACATTTATCATAGATTATTTCCATTGAAAAATTAGTATATCTCGTGGTATATCAATTTTTTATACATTGTAGTAAGGTTATCTAAATTGACTGTTCAGTTAACGGAGAAAAAGTGCTTTCGTAAGTGGTCATTTAAATATTATGTATATTTGCTTACATGCTGACATTTATGATAAATAATTACAAATCATTATTTAGAATTTTCTGATATATTTGTAAAAGTAAGCCTGTTCATGCTAATTCACACCGGTATTTATAAAATGTGGCAAATTGTTGGACAATGGANCTAATTCACACCGGTATTTATAAAATGTGGCAAATTGTTGGACAATGGAATGGCCACGTCTAGTACCGTTAATGTAGTTAATGTTCTCCAAACCAGCCCAAAAACGCATTTCAGCTTCTGGCAGATATTATGAAATTATCTTTGTTGCTTCCCCCGATGCTTTCTNAAACCAGCCCAAAAACGCATTTCAGCTTCTGGCAGATATTATGAAATTATCTTTGTTGCTTCCCCCGATGCTTTCTCTTCCATCACCCATTCTTTTAGAGCTGACCACTTCATTACACAGGTTTTCTTAGCTCAGGCAGCGTAAGTGGCCGGATTCTGTGCCTTTTATATTTACGACAATAATCGCCTTAAGACACGCGTATATCTATCCATAACAGAGCTTGCCAAAATTACGGGAATATTTTGTGCCCTTCAACTTAACACAATTTCTTGATTTAAAAAGTATTACTTTTAAGGGACCGCAATGGCATAGTGGTAATACCACTCGCCTCCGACCATGGCGAAACGTGTCCGATTCCCGGCGGGGTCCAAACCGGATTTTCGCAAGTGGGAATAGTGGCGGTTTTTCCCTGGGTATAATTTCATGCTTCACCCGACATTTACATTATATTAACATTTATTATCTTCTCTTGGATGAATTGTTGCAAAACATCAATACCTTTTTAAAAGAGATTCGGGATACCAGTATCCGAGAACCGATCGGTAAATATCCTTGATACTCGATTAACGTTATGTGTATATGATATAGGCCACATGGCATGGATTTATTTGGCAAAGTTAATTAGGAGCATAGAAACTTGGGGTCTCATATTAGGGCATTTTTGAACTTTCGGTGCTATATTTTGAAAACTATAATAATTTGACTACAAGTATTTAAATTTATGTGGTCCTTGTATATGTGTCTTTTAGATAATGAAAAAAAAAAANTATAATAATTTGACTACAAGTATTTAAATTTATGTGGTCCTTGTATATGTGTCTTTTAGATAATGAAAAAAAAAAACTTATCGTGTAATATGGCCTCAATTAGATTGTTTTCCTAGAGAGAGCCATACGTGCAACGCCGGCGNAAAAAAAAAACTTATCGTGTAATATGGCCTCAATTAGATTGTTTTCCTAGAGAGAGCCATACGTGCAACGCCGGCGCAATGCGACGGCGCAACAGGCAAACTCCTGCAAGACGTACGCTGCGTCATAGTGTTGTGTGTGTACAAGACAGTGGTGTTTTATTTCAAGTAGTTATTAGTACCGTGCCTACACGGCACTTACTTAAATAGAGCGAAATTCTTTGCTGCAGAGATTGAGCTGACTACCAGGCACCCATTGTTGTGAGATATGGCGGACGCAGAGTTTAAGAATACGTCATATAACAGATGTTTCGTAACAAATGCTCGGTAATGTTACCTCGCACTCTCTACACGAATGCACTTCGCTAACACATTTACTAATCTTCTGTGACGATTAACAAGGTAATCAATTTCTTCACCACCCTCCAAACCACTAAACGACGAAGCACACATTTTTTTTCCCCCGCAAGAGTCACTTTATAACTTGTTGTTAGCAACAGCCACAACTGCATTGTAAGTGACGTATTTTTATAGGAAGAAACAACATTGGATTCCATCGTTTTGCATTCTAAGCTGCACCAACGATACGTTGCTAGGAGTGGAAGGGAGATGTTTGCGCGGCTGTTAACAACTAGGTTTTGAGAGCCGATGAGGGTGGAACGTAATGGATATAGGGCAGCGTCGGAATGTAAGGGAGGGGGAAAAGGGAGATCTCCGAGAAAACGCGCCGACCAGCGGAATCGTCCGGCACGATTCCCACATGCGAATATCTAGGCATGACCCCACCGGGCGGCGTTACAAAACGTTACTCCGAGAGTAGAGTACCTAAAGTTACAGCTGAGGAAAACAAAAGCAAACATGGTTTTGGGACGAGCATGATGTAAATAGCACCCCGAGTTTACGAATATGTAGTGATTAAGAATCCAAAATAAATTACAATATATATATGTCCCTTTTTCCAAATTTTTAAATATTACTTAAATACGTAATCGTTTTTAATTGTGATAAATTAATCATAAACATTACGTCTAAAAATATAACTTTTTTTAAAGTGGACTTTTGAATAAAAATACGAATTTTATCACTCGTCGTTTTTAATTTTACCGCGTGTGTCTGTTAAAACAATGTCCACATTTCCTTTAGATTTGTTTTATTCTACTAAACTTCCCGCCACTTTTGGCCTGCCCTTCGTTACTCGCTGGAATAGCGCGTGTAAAAGTTTTACTCTGAAAGATGCTCAGAGTAATTACTGCGCAGGTTTCGGACCCCGCCGAGAGCGAGTAAAACATTTACTCTTAGTGTTTTGGGACAGCCAGAGAGAAATGCTTACTCGCAGAGTAACGTTTTGGAACGCCCGCACCGTAATATAACCTGGTTCGTCTTGACGGCGGGCGAGCGCTCCAGATGGCACGCACACCGCGGCTCCCGCATCGCTAAGGAAATACACCTTCATACGTCGTCCACGGTAAACTGAGCACTTCTTAAAGCTCTGCTTAGGATCTGTTTGTATGCACATCGCGTATTCTTCCGCCATATTATAACTAGCATTGTCAAAGACCTGATCACTTTGGCCATACGTCGGTCAAGTGAAACTGTGAAATTATGAGAAAAATAAATATGTTTCGGATTTGCTCATTCTTACACTTAATACGCATTAAAATAACAAAAAAATATAATGAATCACTTCCGTACTGACAAATATTTAGCTAACACTTTGAATGCAACGTTACGACAGGCAACTGCTTTTCCTTCGTCGTTGCCAGATTAACTGGGTGCATGCCAGTCAGCGTGGCCTTCAGAATATGTGCAGGTATTGTGCGACCAATTTAACAAACGATCCCGTGAGGGGAAGGTGCAGCTCTTCCACCCCTCGTGCGACGCGCGGCGGGGAAGACAGGCGCACTCAGTAGAAACTACTACGGACTGTCTGCGACACATCTGGGAACGTCGAAAACGGTAGTGTGGTTTCCCTATCTTTTATCATATGGCATACGAGGTTTCAGTGGTTTAATACTACCCGAGTATACAGACACGTCCCAGTGACAGTTGTTGTAATGTGCGTTCTAGGCGAATAAGAATATCATATCAAAATACCTGTTTACATTCTTAGTGAATAAAGATAGATTTTCTGGAGTGACAGGAAACCATCCCCCTGGTGTAAAGCAATAAATACAATATAGACAAGCTGCAAATACAAACCATCATTAATAATATGCACAGTAAACATTAGTATGAATTCATTTGACGGACTTACAAAAATTATTCGCAATAAAATTAATCTTGTATTAATAATAAATTTCATATATCACAAGCTTTTTTATACTTATGTTAACATAACAATATATTATTTTTGGTTAAATTGAACTATCACTTATATTTAGTGTATAAATTCTAATATTTAGTGTATAATTAATACGAATAAAACAGTAGGANTTCTAATATTTAGTGTATAATTAATACGAATAAAACAGTAGGAAAATAGGTGGGTTGGTAACGCCTAGTAAGATATAGTTCTTATGTGAAATTTTCTTTACACGGAGTGCGCACACATACGGTGCGTTGTCCTTTTGGTGTAATTTTCTATACTAGGTTAAGCTTTTCTGCATGAGGCGGATAAATACTGCAGAAGTAGAGCTTAAGCAGGGCTTCAGAGAAGCTGGAAGTAACTGTTGACGTAATGTAGGCTTAATAGTTACGTGCCCGTGCAGGAAGTCGGTGTCCGTCATGCCGACGGACCTGAAGAGAAGGGCGCAGCCGACGCTCAAGAGTGGCGTGACGACGTAGGCGTAGAGCATGACCACCAGGTTCACCTCGAAACTCTTGAGGGCTTGCAGGTAGTCCTTGCGCGACACGCACAGGCCGCACAAGAAGGCGACCCCAGCCGTCGACCAGTTGTCCACAGCAGCGATAATCTCCGCCACTGCAACGTGCGTGGCGTTCACACTATTAGCAGTTCACACTATTAGCAGTTCACACTATTAGCAGTTCACACTATTACCAGTTCACACTATTACCAGTTCACACTATTACCAGTTCACACTATTACCAGTTCACACTATTAGCAGTTCACACTATTAGCAGTTCACACTATTACCAGTAGACACTATTACCAGTTCACACTATTAGCAGTTCACACTATTACCAGTTGACACTATTACCAGTTCACACTATTCAATATCACTCTCTTATAGTCTATTCGCTGTTTCTTCACGCTTTTTGAAGCAAACCTTTGAAAAATCAGCNTTCACACTATTACCAGTTCACACTATTCAATATCACTCTCTTATAGTCTATTCGCTGTTTCTTCACGCTTTTTGAATAGAACCTTTGAAAAATCAGCCCGTGTATGACGTGTTTGGTTGTTTCCTAAATACATCACATATCACAAGTATTTTATACACAAAAGTCTTTTAATTTTAGTCAAATTTAACTGTCAATTATAAAATCATTAAATTTTTATATTTCGTTTATAATTTATGTGAATAAAATCAGTGAGAAAATAAGTGTTTCTGTAATGCTTAGTAAGAAATAGTTCTTAGGAAAAATATTATTACACTGAATGCGCAAGAATGGAGAAATTTTCTATACCTGGTTTGCACGAGGTGGAGAAATATCGTGTAAAGTAGAACTTTANCAATTATAAAATCATTAAATTTTTATATTTCGTTTATAATTTATGTGAATAAAATCAGTGAGAAAATAAGTGTTTCCGTAATGCTTAGTAAGAAATAGTTCTTAGGAAAAATATTATTACACTGAATGCGCAAGAATGGAGAAATTTTCTATACCTGGTTAAGTTTTGTTTGCACGAGGTGGAGAAATATCGTGTAAAGTAGAACTTAAGCAGGGTTTCAGAAAAGTTGGAAGTAACCGTTGATGTAATATATTCGCGGCATCTTCACGATTTTTTAATCAAACCTTCTGTAAAATTGCCCCATGTATTACGTGTTTTATTCTTTCCTAAATAGGTAATGTATCACGTACGTTATTTTCTTCCGTTAACATAAAACATAAAAGTATGTTATTTTTGATCGAATTTAACATAAACTTATATTTTATCTATAAATAACATTCAATTTATAATTAATACTAATAAAACGCAGAGGAAATTGATATGTGGGTAATGACTAGTAAAAAACATTTCTCTTGAAAAATATTATTAAACTGATTGCACACAATTATGGTACGTTGTCCATTTGGTGTAATTTTCTAGTCTTGATTTTAGCTTTGTTTGCGTGAGGAGCGCATGAGCCTGAAAGAAGAACTTCATCAGGACTTCAGAAAAGTTGGAAGTAACCTTGAAGGGACTACAAGTAGAAAGCAGTGAAAAGCAAGCAGTGGGCAGCAATCTCCAAAAAATTGAATTGACACAATTGCGATCCAACTGTCCAAGTTTGCCCAACAGAAGAACATTTCAATGTAAGTTATTTAGGATAATAAATAGAAACAGGTTTTTATTCAGTAGTATGTTTTTGCAGTAGACAATAGTTTTTAAAAGCAAGGAAACAGAAAAAAATCTTGAAAGTTCGTTATTTTAAATTAAATAATAAAATATATGCTCTTTTAAATGTACGCTCCTCTGTGATATGCTAAACTTTAGACTTGGGAAAATAATTTTCTAGTTTGCTGTTTTTTTTACTGTGAAAATTAAGCAGTAAGAAGAAGCTACTTAATTGTATATACTGCGGTTTGAGCCTACACGATGGAAAACTTACTTCGTTATACTGCTTAGTTCTTAAGTTTTTCATCGTGTAAACCCCTTAAATATGAGGTACTGTAAGTTTCACAAGTGCCGGCGGCTCGCTTCCCTAATGCAACACCAAGGTGGACGCATCTGAAGGGCTCCAGACTGGTGGAACGCGTAGATCAGGATAGGAAAATGACGTGATCAGTTGTTCAGCTGAGTGGCGCATCATGTGCGCCAGTGGTGACAATGATACGCGGCATATAAGTGGAGGTCGGAGAGCTGCTGAGAGGTAGTGGTGTTGTTTTTCCCCTCCGTTCCTGTGCACAGACGGAGTGAACGTGCCTCGTCAAGGGACACCACAACAATGTGGATAGTGGGTCGAAGAAGACGGGTTGAGTGACGCGCAGGAAGCCAACGACCCCGTCGCACCGAGTGATAGGAACCCATTGCACCTGGTGCATATGGCGATTACGGACCGTACAGCCACATCAAACGCCCTTTCTCAGAAGTTCAGTTATGTGTGTACGTCCGTGTCCGTGTTAGCAAGCTAGATTCGCCGCCGCCTGTAGCGTCAGGGCATCATGCCCAGGCGCCCCTTACTGCGGCCTGCCACTGACTGTTCGCCACAGGCGTCTGCGGCTGCGATAGTGCGTGCAACTTCTAGACTGGAGGTGCGAATGGCATGCCATCGTCCTGTTCGACGAATCCCGCTTCTGCTTGCAGCATCACGATGGTTGCATCCGTGTCCGGCGGCACCGTGGCGCATACCTGGCCGAGTCCTGCATTATGCACCAACATACCGGCCCAGCACCTGGAGCTATGTTATGGGGTGTCCTTGGATTCCAGTCTTGCTCGCACCTAGTCTGCATCGCTTGTACGCTGACCAGTAACCGTTGCAACGCGGAGGTGTCGCAGCCTGTTAGTTGTCCTCTAACTTCATGGCCAGCCTAGGGTCACGTACCAATAGAACAATGCGTGACCGCGCGTGGCAAAGGTTCCTCCACCTCGCCGCGCTGCTTTCTTGGCCTAAATGTTCACCGGATATCTCGCATATCGACATCTTGTGGTCCTTGGCTGGATGACGACTCGCCTACCACAGGACCCCCGTACCTCCTGTACGTCATACCGAGCTGCAAGAGTAATCGGGTAACCTGTATATGATGGGTGCTCTGTCCTATAAATATGGCTGTGATATATCACGACATTCTTGGTGTCGTAATTTCAATGGCCAGTAGTGTATTTCTACTGGTTCACTGCCAACTTTACATTAAGCATATCTATCTGTATCACGGGCAGTAAACTTTTTTCAAACATTGATTTGAAAAGTGTTTAATTAACCGCTAACCGCCTATATGATACGATTCGTGTAGGCACGTAACAAGGTGACTCTACGATAACGTGTACATTTAGGGAAGTAGAACATAGCCCAATCGGAGAATCTAACAAAAAGTAAACCATTAGAGAATGTGAAACACAGAACTCCTAAATGAACAGTTTAATCTTTTCCAGAAAGGAAGAAGTTCTTCGCAGTATCAAGAAATGTTTTCTTTCTCACATCTCTTTGAAATAATTATTGTTACTCTATGTTAATGTTACCAAAACAGCTGTTTCCGACAGGAATGATATTGAATGCGCATAAGAGACTTCATGCTCTTTGTGTTAAACATATAATCTAACCTCTTGTGAAACATTCTGCAGCATGTAAAAAATTACAATAAATTAATATTGCCAACGACTCAATGAAAAATCACCTGAGCGCCGAGAAAGCAATAATGTGAGAGGGTAACAATACTGTATATTGTAATTTTATTTTTATTAATACCTTTTTGTCACATTTGCATTTTTAAAATTTAAATGTCAACATAATAAAATAGTACCATACTCTTTCTCGTTAATATACCTCCGAGATTTTTTAATTTGCGCCCCGTTTATAACAGTCATTTGGGGTAACTTGCACCAGCTGAGGCAATTTTTAACCGCCTGCCTAATAATGACAAATGAAGGCCTAAAGACTCTGTGCACGTTTCTGTGTTATTTATAAATAAAACTGTTTACAAGGAAGGTAAACTCGGAGGGCTGTAGTACATTTATTTTAAACGAAAATATGTAGTGCAAGGATACCCTAAATTGGTAGTAACTTTGGGTATGCCACTCGAAGTGTCTATGGTAGATTATGAAGGGAGGGAAGGACAGTAACAGCCCCAGCATTCAAATACCACATTGCTTACCTCTGAGATATGGCTTCGGCAATGCCATCGAAAGCAAATTTACCAGCAGGAGAGCTGATATAAGCCAGTATCTTTTCAATGTTTCAATCATTTCGGCAGAAGACTACCAAGCTGAAATTACTGCTTCCTCAAAGAAAATACACGTATTTCAGAATTAACTTCCCGAAAACAGAAAATGCTTATCGAAAGATACGTCACATTAATTGTGTTTATTTTTACCATAGCTAATCAAAGAAATACTAAACAATGGGCAGTATGTACAACTCATAGAGTAAAGATATTAAACAGAGCGCGTCTTGGTCTTCAGCTTATGTCCCAACACTGGTGTTGGCGCAAATCGTGTTTTGTGGTGTACGAACTGTTTGTGATACAGGAAAGTACGCAACAAGTCTTTTTACTACAGTTTTATTTGGAATAATAGGCTCTTCGCAAAGTAATGATATAAAAGTGTTTTGCAGCTATAAGAGTAGAATATAAATGGCGATTCGGGCATTAGTGTATTTTAAATGTGGCAAAACTGACACCCGACACCAGACCATGAGCCGGCCAGCCGCTATGTCGGATGTCGGTGACCTTGACCCAGTGACCTTTGACCTCGAAAATTCCAAAAGATTCCCAGAAAATTTTAAATAATTCTAAAAAATTCATAAAAAATTATTTAAAATGTTATTCAATAATTATATAAAAAATAAATTTCCAGAGATTTTCCACCACCACACTCACCAATTTTTATTGTTTATTTATAGTCAGTCAATTACTCACCTTCGCTCGACTCCTTCCAGCCCCCATCCACGCCGTACCATATCTACCGTCCATTTATTTCCAATATTGCACACTAGAGCGCACTGGTAACTCATGTTTCAGTAAAGTAACCTGCATACAGTATGGTCCGCCTAACGTAGACACCCCCAAAATTTCCGGAATGGATGCAGATCACGAAATGTGATTTGTGCTAAATGAAATTACGTACGGAGGCAAGTAATTTGCCGCAAAGCTACTATTACTAACACGTGTATGGACAGCAATAATTAAACCACATATAACTTTTCCTCTGGAAACATACATTTATTTGAACGGCATCTTAGAGTAAATGCAAAGAGGAATCCAGTGATAAAGCATATGCAATGGAAAGTAACACAGAAACACTAAGAAATAATGTGCAAATATGATACAGTTAAGTGGGCCAGTAGAATGGGGCGGTGAACCTGTACGCACAGCTGTAAGCAAGCAACACGCGCTGAGACTCATCCTGTTGGGACCACTTCCTAATAGCAGCGCTGCACCAGTCCCCATAATCTCTAATGGTAAGTAGCATTGCAGTGTGTGGCTGTACGTATGCAATGAAGTACACGAATGAGGAAAAACTGGACGCTCTACTTATCTTATCTGCTGTGAGCGTGGCAGAAATGCCAAGCAAGCCGTCCAAATGTATGGAGAAATGTATCCTAATCGGACGCCCATCTCACGGTAAACGATACGAAGAATTTGCACACGTCTCTTGTCACGAGGCGACTGTAATACCACAACACGAGTGCGACGAAACACTGCTATAGGCGAGATACATCAACACGATGTGTTGGAACGTGTCGATGCAAACCCCCACATGGGTACGCGAGAACTTTCCAGGTTGGTAGCAACAAGTAAAATAAGTGTGTTACAGATACTGCGCCCACGGAAATTCCATCCATATCACGCGATTCTTCATCAGTTATTACATGAAGGTGATTTCCAGCAGAGTATTCAGTTTTGTAGGTTTGTTCTGATGTCTGAAAGGGATGACATTAATTGTCTGAAGAACATGCTATTTACCTATGAAGCGACATTCACAAACCATGGACGCGTAAATTTACGTAATATGCACTACTGGGCGACGGGGAATCTGCGTTGGGTCGGGCACGTGGAGCACCAGCGGCGGTGGAAAGTGAACGCCCGGTGTTGAATCGTTGGAGACTATTTCATAGGGACATGCTTCATTCAAGGGACAATGACCGGCTGTATGTACATCCATTCCCTCGGAGAAACCTTACCGGCACTTCTGAAAGACATACCCCTTGACATACGTCGTGATAGGTGGTCTCAGCATGATGGTTGTCCTGCGAATTATGCTTTGGTGGCGAGGCAAGTGTTAAATGAAACGTTTCCAAACCGGTGGTTAGGGTGTGGTGGTTTGCAAGATGACCAGCTCCCTCTCCCGACCTCACACCTCTCGTTTTTTATTTCCTGTGGGGAACACTGAAAGATAGGGTGTACAACCCGGTTCCTACGACGCCAGAAGACATGCAGGAACGCATTGTGACAGCTGGCAGAAGCATTACGACAGAAACACTTCAGGCCACTCGTCGCTCGCTGCATGTGCGTTTACAGATGTGTATTGATGTCGAGGGTAAACACATCGAGCACATGCTGTGAACCGTCCTAACGTGAAGCGTTTCAACCATAACTGTGCTATTTTATTCTATGCGTGGGGATGCGATTGCATTTCTCCTTAGGTTGGTTTGTTTTATTTTTGTTGTGTATGTACGTACTCGTTACTCAGTTCAGTTAATGTCTAGAAAACAAATCTTCTGAATTGCGTTGGTATCTAAATAAAATGTAATGTACTGATATCAGACTTGCCCTCACATTGCCCGTCTTCCCTCCGCTGCGGTGCTCTCCTTTGTCCAATATCGCATTCCACGCCCCTCGCCCCATTATGGTAAGCACTACGCTGCTATAAGGAAGCGGTCCCGCCAGGATGAGTCACGGTGCGTGTTGCTTGCTTACAGCTGTGAGTACAGGTCCACTGCCCCATGCTACCGGCCCACTTAACTTAATCATATTTGCACTTTATTTTTGGCGCATCTGTGTTACTTTCCGTTGCATATGCTATATCACTAAAGTCCTCTTTGCACGTACTTTCAGATGCCGTTGAAATAAATGTATGTTTCTAGGGGTAAAGTAATGTGTTGTTTAAATATTTCTGTCCATACACATGTTACGAATCGTCACTTTGCGGCAGATTACTTGCCCCCGTGCGTAATTTTCTTTAGCAAAAACTGTATTTCGTTATCTGCAACTGTTCCGGAAACTTTGGGGCTGTCCTCAGTAGTCAACAGTAGCAGGTAAAAATGTTCGGACTTCTCTTTCACTGCTCGTATGGGCACGACTTTCTCCTCGTTGGTGAGCGAGTACACTAATTACCGATACAGCAGTTTTATTCCATATTTGCCGCAGAGGGATAGGGAACTCCAAACTACTAAAATCAAACTTGTTTTCCAGGTCTTCGTAGTGGGGATGGACTCGCTAGGGATGTACGCCTACAACGTACAAAGCAATAAGTCTCCACTTGAAACACACGTGGTCGCTGGACTTTTTCGGGTTGATGATGGATTCTTTCCTATAGACTGATTCTGGCAGTTAGATGTAAGATGAGGCACGTAGAGGTTCCAGCTTGTTGATTCGGAGCTGTAGATGGTTAACTTTTGTTAACAACCACCCCGATCCAAGTTCTTTGTATGTTTCTTCCTCTTCGCATATTTTTCTATGCATGATTTAACGACCTTTTTGTTTTCACCAATCTCGTACACAGGTCCATTCGCAGTCTTCAATGTTCTTTTGTCCATACCTTCGTTTGAAGTATTCGGTTTCGCATAATCACACTCAAGCCACGTATTAAATTTAATTGGGCCCTGCTCACATACTTCCTCTGCTAGTTGTCTGACGATATTTTTCTTCATGTGAACTAAAAATGTACAAATATATTTTGAGGAACTGCTCTCGTTTTGTGTGACATGCCTCTTTAAATTGCGCCGGAAAGCGGTTTCTGCCTCCACGAAACCATTAGTATTATCCTTCCCAGACCCTGTCATGATTTTTGGATGTGGCTGACGCTAACAAGATGATGGAATATCTTTTCAAGTTGTTGGTTCAAATGACGATGAAGGCTGTACACGACACATTCTGGCAAGCGAAGGACCTGCAGACTTACAGGTTTTCATGTGTGCCTGCAAACTATCGCGTCGAGCAAATATTACGTCGCAGTTTCCACACTCATATGTCATTCGATCTGCATTCTTCGCGCGGCCTTTAAGCATCGTGGTTTAACAAGAAAGTTTTATTGCAGAAGCGACATGGGTGTCGATGTATCGCATTTGCAGATCCAGTCGATGGCGGAGCGAATGGCATCGCTGACGACGTAGGCAGTCCAGCTGGAGCCAGCGATAGTGCAGCTAGTCGAAGTCAGGACACAACTTACAGGCACACCATCAAATGTAGGCTTCATCTTGATCTCTACGGGGAAAATAAGAAGAATACGAATTTAACATGTAAAAATGTTTTAGGAGCTAGGAAATAAATCAACGTCACACACATGTCATAGGAAGCTAAATAAACGGTCCAGAATACAACAATTAAATTTATGTTTCAGTACGTTTTATTTAAAACTGTGAATGCTCCATGTCTTACATCACGGAATATATGCTGTAATGGTTCGCTGGTTCAGGCAGGTATGTGAAATTGAGCAGATTATTACTTTGGTGCGAAATTATGCAGGCGTAATTACGAGCACGACGAATTACAACATGCATACTGCGATGGATGAGCCGAACGCAATATAACTTCACAAAATAATCGCTAAGAAGGTTAGGAGAGAGACGACGATCTGACACCTGTCGCATCAGACGAAGAACTCAGACAATGCCGCCGCCGAACCCTCATTCGCCACCGGATGGCATTTAGTGTTGTAAGACCGGAAGCCGAAACTCCCATAACTCACTTTGGTGATTGTAAAAACAAATGCACCCTGACACTTTCTCAAATCATTGGGTCGGCGACAGGGGCTGTGTACTGTGGGGCTTTGGGCACCGGACCCTTATTTAGGCGAGTAATTTGATGTTGCCTATTTAAAATTCAATTACATTTACGTGTTTTCGGCGGGGGAGTGAAGCTCCCCTCCAGCCTCCCGGCTGGAGTGAATGTTGTGTCGTGTGGGTCTGTCTAACAGTTGTAAGTTGTTTGCAAGTGTGCTATTAGTGTATTTTGGGTGAGTAGCCCTAGTCTCCCGATGTGTCCTATACAGGTCTCCATCGGGGTACAATTTATAGATTCCAAGTGTATCACATAAAGAGAAAACCATTAAAAATAGATTAGAGTTGGAGGGGCCCCTAGCACCAGTCTCTGAACCCAGTACCAATAGGGCCCCTCTTTCCCAAGTCGTCCTCTTCCCAACCTGCAACAAACTGACAGGTCAGTGCGTTATTATGGGTAATTAATCTGAATTGTAATAAAAAATAAATTAGAAAAATTTAAAAAGTATATATATATTATATATGTGTTTGTATATATATATATGTTTTTTATATAAGTTTTATAGTTTTTTTTGTGATAATATATAATTTGTTAATTAAAATTAAAGTTAGCCCCCCCGACCCCTACCTCGACTGGCATGTGTGTCCCATGACCTGGAACTCGAGTGGTGGTTGGGGCTATTTCCCACCTGTTACAGGCCTAAAGTGTTCTATTAAAGCTATAAAATTTGTTTCTTGCAGAAAAGCGGCCAGTTCATGCATATCTGCAAACATGGTCGCATTTTCTGTCGTGTTGTCTCTTTTTCTAAGTTTTTGTGGTTTTTCTATCTGCTGTTGTGTAGGCGTTTGTTCTGTGTATGGGTTTTTTAGTACTGGAAATTCAGTCTCTGACTGAACATTTGTATGTGATTTTTCCTTCGGTTTCTGTTGTGTGTCTGATAATGGTTTGGCAGCCTTCGGTGCCATCCATTGTTTTCGTGTTTGTATATGTTTCTTGATGGCTTCGCACTGCTTCCACGCAGGCNTTCGGTGCCATCCATTGTTTTCGTGTTTGTATATGTTTTTTGATGACTTCGCACTGCTTCCACGCAGCCGAATGTCTTGTTTGTTTGCAAAGTGTACATTGCCACTTTGTGTTGTCGTGTTCTGTGATAGTACAGTCTGCCTTTGCATGATCTCCTGCACACAAAAGGCAGACTGGCCTGAGTGTGCAGTACTTCTGAGTGTGGCCCAGTGCACAGCATCGCCTGCACTGCACCACATCCTCAGGACGATGTCTGTACATTTCGATTTTAACTGGCAGATGACAAAGTCTGCTCAGTTTCAGAATGTCGTATTCGTGATGCTTTTGCACTACAGCCCCAAAGACTGCAGGTGCATCAGCAGGTGTTCGGAATTTCCAAATGTGTACTGGAGTAAATTGAAAATCTTTCAAGTGTCTACCTATTTGTTTTATTTCGGTGGTATGTGTTAACCCTTTGATTACTATCTTATTCTGNCAAATGTGTACTGGAGTAAATTGAAAATCTTTCAAGTGTCTACCTATTTGTTTTATTTCGGTGGTATGTGTTAACCATTTGATTACTATCTTATTCTGTTTTTCGCTTGTTTTAGCATGTGTGTAGTACTGTATTTTCTGTTCTTTCAAAAGTGTCAATAAATCTAAGTGGTTCTCTAACTTAACAACCACCTTCAAGTGTTGCTTTTTAGTGACGGTTATTTTTTTCCCAAAGTAACCTGTAAACCTGCAAAGTTCTAAGTCTCGTGGTGTCCGGAATATACACTGGAGGCGCGATTTTATATTTAATAGTGTTTTCTGAAACAACAGTTTCGGTAGTGTCCTTACTACAGTTTGATTCGCTATCCTCACCCAATGGTGAGAAAGCATTTTCGGTCAAAAAATCTATATGTGTCTCTTTCTGATTGGTTGTGTGCGCTGTATGTTTCCTATTGGGCCTCTGCCATTGTGTAGTGTGTTGTGCGACCGATGAAGAGGAGGCCGACGCCTCCCCTTCGCTGTGAGTTTTACCAGAAATCATCGCTGTGTGCCTAGGAAAACCTAAAGCAGTGGTAGCTGACCAGGCTACCTGAGGGGTAGCGAGGCTAGGCCAGAAGAGGAAGCGCTACCTTCCTCAACCACTGCCTGGTTGCAATTGTGGTGAGACAATGCGTGAATCTGCCCGCCTTATATACCTGCTCAACCGATTGTCACATGAACAACAGCCAACCGCGAACGAGCGTTGTGGAGTAAAATAACACACCTAATTGAGAGCTATGAAGGTCAGGAGAGAGAAAACTATCTGTTACCTGTCGCATCAAACGAAGAACTGGGAAGATACGCAATTCTGCCTGCCTTATATAGAGTACCTGCTGAGCCCGATTGTTACGTGACCAACAGCCACTCGTGAACGAGCAGTGTGGCTTAAAATAACTTACCAGAATGATAGCTACGAAGGCCAGGAAAGGGAAGGCGATCTCGCATCAGATGATCTATGAAGCTGGGCGATCCCAATCTCCTTACATATATGTACGTAGAACCTGAGATGTCACGAGCAAGAAATAAGTCATTTCGTCAATATATTTTTTCTTCCACCAGAACACTTAAGTTTTAAATTATGGGAAGTGTAGTCGTCGGGCAAATATTGTAAATGAAAGAGGTGAGTGCGCATGCATGAATGTTCGCATGGTCGTGTTATGCTGGGCAGACACACAGCCGAGGAGATGGCCTTCGATGCACTGCTGGATGCCAGCTCCCTACTGCTGCTTGTGCCCAGAGAGAGAGAGAGAGAGAGAGAGAGAGAGAGTGAGAGAGAGAGAGAAGGACCCTTGCAGTTGTAATAATAATATTTTGAAAAATACACAATTTACAATACCTTTTCACACTTGGCTATGCTATATTGTCCTTAAAAATAAATCATATAATTTTTTACATCATAAAACTTGGAAACCTCTAAAATATACACATGTAAAAGGAAATAAATTTCATGCTCCTTGCTTGTTCCTAAACAATTACATGGAAAGCTAGCATGGGTGTATGGGGAAAGAGGCATAAACTTTAGCACTCGTGTACTTCCGCAGTATGCATTTACACTGAAGTGCCAACCCCAAAGCATGTGCATATGACTCTTTATTTCCCCTCTGGAAAAAAATAAATGGTGTTATTTTTACAGACAATGGTTGTTAGTGACATGTCGCTGCCTATGGTGTAAATGAATGTAGATTATTTTTCAGGTGCTAATAAGTACGAATTTGTAACTTGAAAAAAAAATTTTAATTGAGACTATTATGTTTTTTCTTGCGCTGTCCTTTTATGTTTTAAATGTTGTTTATGTATGTGTTGACAGGCAGGGTTATCGGGAACCATATTATGCTTACAGCGCGACTCGAGGCCGGAAGATGGTTGGTTTTAAATTCCTCAGGCAATCATTACTTATACGAAACTACACGAATTATCGTCATGAATTTAAAATGGTAACTCGATTNTTAAATTCCTCAGGCAATCATTACTTATACGAAACTACACGAATTATCGTCATGAATTTAAAATGGTAACTCGATTAATTAAATTTTTTAAAGTATAATATATATATTTGATGGCAAACTGGTGTGAATGGAGAAGCTGAAAGAAAGATATAGAAGGAATGGCAGAGAGGAAGAGAGAGAGAGAAAGTGAAAGAGGAAGAGGGAGAAATAGTCGTGTATGGTTTCGCAAAAGTCGATGCACATATGANAGAGAGAGAGAGAAAGTGAAAGAGGAAGAGGGAGAAATAGTCGTGTATGGTTTCGCAAAAGTCGATGCACATATGAATTTAAAAAACGGCTTACTTTTTCATTTGTTAAAAAAAAATTCCTTGTTATTACATTAAGTTATTTATATGTTGACTTAATCAATCCGATAATTATGATTAGCAAAAAA
The DNA here is from genome assembly GCA_002778355.1 of Clitarchus hookeri. Lineage (NCBI taxonomy): Eukaryota > Metazoa > Arthropoda > Insecta > Phasmatodea > Phasmatidae > Clitarchus > Clitarchus hookeri. The sequence continues at coordinate 212,588 of NQII01001412.1, forward strand.
TCTACACCGTGTACATTTTATGCGTAGATGCTCTGTTATATGAAAACCTTATTTTTAAATAGGATAATAAATACAGATATTCGATTTGGCATATCCTATGACTATAAAAGAATTATGGCTGCCAGAAACAGACATATATGCTTGAAGGGTTAGTGGCTGTACCACTGGGCTCCTTCGGGTAGGCCAGTAATCCCGAGTCGAACCGAAGTATGGACTCCCAGATCTTCCGAGGCCGGCCGAGCACTTCCGAGTNGGGTAGGCCAGTAATCCCGAGTCGAACCGAAGTATGGACTCCCAGATCTTCCGAGGCCGGCCGAGCACTTCCGAGTCGAGCCGAAGTATGGGTTCCCAGATCTTCCGAGGCCGGCCGAGCACTTCCGAGGCGAGCCGAAGTATGGGTTCCCAGATCTTCCGAGGCCGGCCGAGCACTTCCGAGGCGAGCCGAAGTATGGGTTCCCAGATCTTCCGAGGCCGGCCGAGCACTTCCGAGGCGAGCCGAAGACTCCCAGTCACAGCCACAGCCACACACTCCCATTTAAAATACATTGTCCCCGCTACGGCATGTCTACTTAACTGGTCGTGCTCAGTCCCCGATACTGAACCCTATCACATCCAAGAATATAACAACACTCGTGGTTTTCGATGTGAGTACAGAGGACGAGTGTATTAGTTCCAATGTAATCGACTACAGGATCGAATTCACGACTCGTGGAAATATTCCTGCACACACATACGCTTTATGCCTGATACTTCGCGACCAACTCGTACAGTACAATTGCCGAGACAAGACAGTCAAAATACTGTTGTAAGCGCAACAGAGAATAACTGTTCATGCACGATTACTGTTTAGTCGTCTTCAAGTATAGACAGCAAAAGGATGTACTGTAATCTGCAGGGTCTCCGGAGCCACAGTTAGCTTCGTGCTAAGGGAGATCGCAGTGTTCTACGACGACGATGGCAAAACATGCACGCGCACCTTCCGACCTCCATACCCTGGAAACGATTAGACGAGAAGAGCAAGAAGACGAACGACTGGCCAACCAAGTCCGAAGGCAAGATTCCNCCATACCCTGGAAACGATTAGACGAGAAGAGCAAGAAGACGAACGACTGGCCAACCAAGTCCGAAGGCAAGATTCCGTGCCATAAAGTGGGAAACGTGCTGCACGACTTGCTGATGCAGTACCCGAAGGCCAGATTTACATGGTAGCACCTGAGCAGAAAAAATGGCTGAGCTATATGTGCAAAAACGAAGTTGAAATCATCTATGTGCAGGCTGAGTATGGATGTCCTTCGCTTACGACGAACAGCAGCGACACATCTGTGAGAGGTCAGAACCTGACTGGACCTGCACACTGAAGAATGTGCAGCTTCTGCGTAAATGGTATGCCTAGTCCTCGGACTGGGAGTTGGCTGCCTACGACTAGACACGAAGTCACCCGAAATGTAAGAGAATTTTAGTTTTAGTGTTGTGGTATACCTTATCGGCATCCACATTATACTAACTAATATTATAAATGCGAAAGTGTGTTTGCTTGTATGTCCTTCTTTCACGTCGCAACGGAGCAACAGATCGACGTGATTTATTGAACAGAAATATTTGTAGTTGGAGAACCGGGAAGTGATATAGACTACTTTTTATCCCGAGAAAATATCTTATTCCATCGAGGAAATTCTTTTTGGAAACTGGAAAAGTACACAAACGGAATAACAATGCAACGTCACAACGGAACAACGGATCGACGTAATTTATTGCACAGAAATAGTTGGAGGGCTGAAAAGTGATATTGGCTACTTTTTATCGCTAGAAAAAATCTCAAAAAATTTACAAACGATAATAGAGAATCAAGTCGGATAGGAGTTTGCCACCAGCGTGCTCTCTTGAAATACGCTGTCTAAACCGTTAAAGAAGGAACAATACCATGCAGTAAAGAATTGTGTAGAATAAAAAGACAAAAAAAGAAACTCAGCGNTAAACCGTTAAAGAAGGAACAATACCATGCAGTAAAGAATTGTGTAGAATAAAAAGACAAAAAAAGAAACTCAGCGGTAGCATATATCTATCTATAACAGAGAAATACAAATAAGTGTTTTTACCATTTAATTCACCGAGACGTTGAGTTTTATAATATGTGTAGAGTATAGAAGATTAACACTTAGTAAAATTCAAATTTATTTTTAAAAAAACCTAAACAATAATTGTGTAGTCCACGCGAGCGGAACCGCGGACACAGCTAGTATGTATATAAGTAAAACGAAACAACCATTCTATACTAGTTACTGACTAGTGATAGAATTAATATATTTAAAGAACCAAAGAGGACAAACCAAAGAGTACAAACCAAAGAGAACAAACCAAAGAGTACAAACCAAAGAGGACAAACCAAAGAGGACAAACCAAAGAGACTAGATGACAGAAGTAGTTACTTATTATGATATTTTTACAACACCCCCACTATATCAAATAAGTATACACATTCAAATTATACATAAAATCTAAACAAATTGAATACCCAACATATTCATGAAATAATAATGTTTAACTCTTGGTTAACAAGTCAGCTGGCATCTCATTTGTCTCCAAGTATTTCAGTTCTACAATTTTATTACTGACACATTCTCTACAAAAATGATAGCGCACATCAATGTGTTTAGTTCGCTTATGGTAAACATTATTTACAGAGAGTTTAAGTGCCCCTTGATTGTTATATTGCTTCCCTACACGCTTCTGTGACGCCCATGTATTGCTTCCGTGCTTGATAAAGCTACGGTTTTCTGTTTCTTTGTTTCCCACGAGATTGCACACCCAGCCAATACAAAGCATAGGCCAGTGTATGACTTCCTATCTATAATATCATTTCCCAATCAGCATCAACAAACCCTTCTAACTACGGATTTCCGTTTTTTCTATATTTGAGACCAAAATGCTTCGTTTTCTTTAAGTGCCTCAGCACTCGCTTAGCATACAGCTATGTTTCCTGATTATAACTGTTATTAAATTGGCTTAAGTAACTAATTGCAAATGCTATATCAGGCCTAGTTAAANAAACCGTTAAAGAAGGAACAATACCATGCAGTAAAGAATTGTGTAGAATAAAAAGACAAAAAAAGAAACTCAGCGTAAGGCCAGTGTATGACTTCCTATCTATAATATCATTTCCCAATCAGCATCAACAAACCCTTCTAACTACGGATTTCCGTTTTTTCTATATTTGAGACCAAAATGCTTCGTTTTCTTTAAGTGCCTCAGCACTCGCTTAGCATACAACTATGTTTCCTGATTATAACTGTTATTAAATTGGCTTAAGTAACTAATTGCAAATGCTTATAGTCCGGATCAATTAACTGCCAAATACATAAGACTTCCAATAAGCTGTTGGTATGGCATTTGGTCTTTACAAGTTTCCTTTTTATTAATATTTAATTTTGTCTCTAAAGGAGTATCTGAAATTTTACATTCTGTCATATGGAATTTTTTAAATAATAGGTCTATAAAATTTTTCTGAGTCAAAGTAATTTCACCTTTAGTTTTGTCTACATTGACACTCATTCCAAGACATTGCTTAACCTCTCCTAAGTCCTTGATTTTAAAGACACTGAGATTACGTAAAAAATTTCACATAGTTTCATTATCATCATTAGAAAAAATTAAGAAGTCGTCGACATAGAGTGTAACAATTGCTCTGCGACTATTATTATTTTTGGTATTCAAACAAGAGACTATCTTAGAACGCTTATAACCCATCTTGATAAGACACTCATCGACCTTCTTGTACCATGCTCCTGAAGACTGCTCTAAGCCATAAATGGCCCGTTTTAATTTAAGTACTTTTCCACAACTTTTTGTTACACCGAAAACCATCTGGTTTTGCATATAAACAGTTTCCTCTAACTCCACATTCGAGAAAGCCTTAGTCACATCAAGATGTGTTATATTTAAAACTAACTGAGCAGATAATGCAAATAACAATCTCAGTGTTGTATGCCTAACAACAGGTGAAAATGTTTTTAAATAGTCCACACCTTGTTTTTGCATATAACCACACGCCACGAGCCTAGCACGATAACAAACATTATTATCATTGTCATATTTATTTCTTAGAACCCATTTTCCCTTCACAACCGTTCCACTTTTTGGAGCATCTACCAACTCCCACGCACTATTGTCATCAAAACACTTAAGCTCATTTTCAGGTCCTTTTAGTGCTTCTTCCGGAGATAAGCCGCTCGCATCATCAAATACATTTTCTTCAACACACACACATCTGAGAATCCTAAACGATCTGGTTTCTTTCTGCTCCTCATCGGCCTGTTTTCTGGTTCAGGTAGTATCATCAGTGTCGTCACCTTCACTTGGTATATACAACTCATCAGATGATTCTACCACTGACTCTTAATTTTTTTACAGAAGTGTCCCCCACTGAATCTAAATTTTCTTATTTTTGTTCAGCATTTACTATTATGATAGCTTATTCTTTCACGATGATGACATCTCTGCTGGTTTTCATAGATTTAGTCCTTGGGTTGTAAAGTCGGTAACCTTTGACATTTTCTGGAAATCCCATCAATATATGTTTCTCTTACTTCTTGTCCCATTTTTGTCTTCTTTCCTTTTCTACATGAACTATCACAGTACTGTCAAATATTCTCAGATGGTTTATGTCAGGTTTCCTTCCTATCCACATTTCAGATGGCGTTTTTCCATCCAACACCGATGCTACAATTCGACTCTGAAGATAAACAGCTGTGTTTGTCGCCTCAGCCCAAAAATCTTTGCCTAAGTTTGCGTCAAACAACAGGTACCTCGCTTTCTCCAAGAGTGAGCGATTACGGTGTTCGTATAATCCATTTTGCTCTAGTGTGTAAGCGTTTGTTTTTTGATGTTTAATCCCTTTCTTTAGCAAGTATGTATCAAATTCTCTATTACAAAACTCACCTCCATTGTCACTTCTCAATGTTTAGATTCTTTTGTTAGTTTCATTTTCCACTTTTGCTCGACATTCCCTAAAACAAGTCAAGGCTTCGCTTTTGTATTTTAGAAAATATACAAATATCATGCGAATATAATCATCGACAAACAGCATAAAGTATTTAGAACCACCAATGGATTATTTCTACATAGGTCCACAAATGTCTGTGTGAACTACTCCGAGTATCTCATTACTTCTTGAACCAACATGAGCAAAAAGGCAGTCGACTTTGCTTACCTTCACAGCAAACTGCGCAAGATGACTTACCTATGTCAGCTTTTTCATCAAGGTCAATACCCTATGTGGCAGTTTTTATTTTATTCAAATAGTTGCTGTTTATGTGACCTAATCTGCGATGCCACGTGTTTGCAGACACCACGGATGCAGCCAGTACACTTTTTGGCATTCTCAACTTGTAAACTCCATTTATTAACGAAGACTTGGACACTAATACACCATTTGCATTGTAAACATCGCAACATTTCCCGGTAAACTGTACTTTATTCCCGTTGCTAATTAACTGGCTCACGGACAACAGATTAGTCGTTAAATCTGGTAGACAGAATGCGCCTTTCACTGGCACCTCAAACTCACACTCTTCAGTTTTTGTTACAACATCGACGTCGCTGGTACACAAAACCTGAACTTTATTATTGTTTGCAACAATAATCTCTTTCTTTTCTAGGTATGAAACATTCCTAATCTAACTTTTATTTGCTGTCAAGTGCACGCTTGCACCCGATTCAATGTACCACTCATCTTTGCCAAAATTCCTGCTTAGAAACACTGCACTGAATGCGTTTGTTTGTATACGTAACATCGTCTTGTCATTTGAGCTGCCAGAATCATTTGGGCACTGGGTTTTGTAATGACCGAGCTGTTTACATATGAAGCATTTGACACGTGCCTTGACATTTCCTCCATTTTTGCTTCCACCTGCCTTGACATTATTCTTAAGTTGCCACTTCTGCGAACTCGCAAATGCGCCGCTAACTTCATCACGATCTTTTACGTTCACATTCGTTTCCATATCCAAAAACTTCGATTTAATGGCGTCTGTTGTGATGGGAATTCCTGAATGCTCAAGGACCATAATCATAGGGGAATATTTTTCCTTCAATCCGGCTAGCAATAAACATCCGATCCACTCGTCACTGATGTCAAACCTGGTCCCACATAACCTCTGACCGGTTTCTACCATTTGCGTTACATACGACGTCATAGAATTGCTGTTATAGAATTGTCATAGAATTCCAGGCGAATCGAGATTAAATTTCGCAGTAAACTTATTCGTCTAGAAATACCTGCATCGTCGAATAGAGCCTTCAGCTTGTCCCACAGTTCTTTTGAGGTCGTCACATTCTTAATATGAACGAATAACGTCGAGTCGATGGTCATGATCAGTTTAGCCTTGGTTTTTGCGTCATCTGCGGCTTCTACACTTTTCCCAGTAACTGGTTTAATGCAATGTAGCGTGCCCTCCAGGATTAGAAAATTCTCCTGCGAAAGTTCACTCACTGTAGTTTTCTCGACCCTTCAACTTAGGTACGCTGACTAGATAGTTCGATGCCATATTTACTGCTTACACGAATACAAATAGTATCACTACGAACTTCTATCACTGTCGTATATCATCGCGAGAAATATAGTTTCTAACGTTTATTTTTACTGGAATTGTAGGTCTGGGCCCATAACCTAAAATGAAACAAACGTGCTAGTTACTGGCAAGTGATCGAATGAATATATTCAAAGAACCAAAGAGTACAAATCAAAGAGGACAAACCAAAGAGTACAAACCAAAGCGTACAAACTAACTAGATGGCATCAGTAGTTACTTATTATGATATTATAACAAAAATAAGTAGGAAAAATTGACGAGCTCATTTAGTCGTCGCCTAGAGGTCTGATAGTCACAATGACATTGTTCTGTCCTACGAACATTTATGCAAGTGCCAAGCCTGACTACGGAAGTGTTGAATATAGTTTCATCGCAGAAGATGGATATCTTCACACCTACACAAAAACCTGCAATGGCAGCAGCGTGCAGGACTGGCGATTCGCACATTTTCCAACTGCCTACGAACCAACACAGTTTCAAGTGAACTGTCCGGGAGCATCAGTCTTCGCCGTGTTCCACATGACGTCGCAGACACAGCGGCCCTGCACCATGGAACAAGTCATCGCCCCGGCCCAGACTCCTGCTACCATCTACGTGTAGTTGCCTCAGTCGGGGCACAAACCATCGGCCCACTCCCAGCAGCCGGGGGTCAAGAAGGATACTGCCAGCCAGACGACCAGGCGCCCCCGAGTGATCGTAGACGCCAGGCACTTGTGTCGGTACCCATTACAGATGGTTCTTCCCTCGGTTCGGGAAACAAACCTGCACCCACTCGTCGACCAGCAGTGTGTTCTCCGATGACTGCCGATGCTGGTTCCACCTTCACCAGACCTGGTGTCGATGAACTGGATGTTGGTACTGATGTCATCGAGCCATCGATCAAAGAGGAGTCGACTCTACACTGCAATGATAATGAAATATGCGGAGAATGGGAGACATGCTACTCTTTGTATCGACTGTCTTTGTAGCGACTCTGTGATTTGCACGGCCCTTCGTAGATCACTGCTGCTTACCGCCATGCATTAACAGCTCCAGCTCTTACGAGATACCCTCAAGTCATAATTGAAGATCTGCAGATTAAAATAAATATTTTTTGGACTCTGCTGGAAGAACATTAAAATAATTATTGATTTTTTGCTGATTGTGTATATTTTATCATCTGTTCAATAAAATGTGTTTTTAAAGAATATGTTGTATTTTATTTATTTTTAAACACATTATTGATAAAAAATAACCCGCTTTTATATAAAAAAATTTGAAAAATAAAATATTTATGTAAAAAATAAAACAAAAATTAAATATGACAAATTACGTACTTGGTATGAACCTCGTCATCGCTGACGGCTGAAACATGAGCTGCCAGTGCGCTCTAGTGGGAGATACTAAAAATAAATGGACAGTGATGTGGAATGGATAGGATGGCGGCTGCAAGGGGTCGAGCGAAGTTGAGTAATTCACCGACTATAAATAATCAATAAAAATTGGTGAGGGTGGTGGTAGGGTACCTCTGGAAATGTATTTTTGTAAGTAATTTTTTTTTAGAAAATTTTGAAATAGTTATTTTTATAAATATTTTATAATTTTTTGGGAATATTTGGGATTTTTTGGAATTTTAAAGGTCAAAGGTTACTGTGTCAAGGTCACCGACATCTAACGTGGTGGCCGGCCGGCTCCGACTCCAGTGCCGGGTGCTGGTTTTGCCCATTTAAAATACACTGTGCTCGGATCGTCATTTATATTCTACTTATAAGCAATGGTATTTTACTTCTGCTGTTATCGTTGCAACGGATATTTCGGGAAAAGCGAGCGTTGATCAGTCACATGTCACTCGTAAATATTAACTCAAACAGCCTTCATAAATGTTTTAAGGGAAAAGAGTTGTATATTTTATAACACATGTATTGTAATACCTAGGAAACGTTAATGATTTCAAATGTGAGTTACAGTACGTAATTTCTTTCATTCTAAATGCATCTGAATAAACAATATAACAAAAGTAGCTGTTAGTTGATTTTGTGATGATTGTTGTGCCTCGCTGATGTTACGCCATTTTGAACAGCTTCTCTAAAGATTCTTGTGCAGACCTTACATTGCCAATATTGCTGTTTGTGGGTTGCTGGAAATAAAATGCAATCATTTCTGGCAGCCATTGCTAATCCCCCATTGCTCACGTAGTTTGACACACGTGTACTAACAAACAACCTCTAGCGGCGCCCACGTACCTCGAGTTTATGGTGTCCTATGTGCAGTGCAGGCGCTCTCCGCATGGCGCGCCAGTCCCGTTCGCCTTCGTAATATGCAACTTGTTGTGCACAGAGGCACGTGAAGTTGCGGATTCCCGGCTCTGTTTTGCTAAATTCAATTTCAATAAAAAAATATTAGATATATTTTCCGAACATTTTGCTACTAGGATTTTTTGTTCATATTAGCACATAGATGTAGTGGTTTGAATTTCAACATGTAGTTTAAAAACACCATGTGTGTGTATATTTATATACATATTTATACAGCATCCCTACTTTTTCCTTAGTTTATGAATTTTGTATAACTTTATCTAATATTCTTATTTATATAACAATAGGTTAAATTTGTTATTAAAAACTCAATTTTTTTATAAAAATAGTTTTATGCTTTTTTTAAGATAATTTTTTTATTACTACGAAAGCAAATATTTCTTAAGATTTTTAAACATAAAATTCTGTTTTGAACTCAAAATTTCGACTTTTTGGAAAATCAATGTTTATTGGCGTTACATGTGGAAATATTTCGCGACAATGTCGACGCGCTTGTTAGATTCCAACATTCTATATAAATACGATTCTGCAATAATTGTTTTGTTACTGGCTGTTACAAGTTTCAGAAGCTATGTCTTGTTTTGACTTATCCAAATAGAGATTTTTGCTGGCTTGATAATGGACGACATCTATGATTTGCTTGCAACCCGCTACTCATTGTCAAAAACTTCGTCGACCAATCACATACTTCCAAATGCGCACGCTGAATTTTGTAAACTGTCTTGGCTGGATTTGTTTTCGCGAGAAATCACAATTTCTAATCGTTATCAAAAATGAATTTATTTTATTTTACAGCAAGTATGTCATATTCTCGTAATTTTTTTGTTACAAAAAATAATTTGTTATTACCGCAAAAAAATATTTTTTTTAGGAATTGTTGTCTATAGTCCGAGGGAGAGAAATTGGTTCATGAAAGCTACAAAATTAGGTTTTAAAACAGATTTGTTAGTCTGAGAACTTATAAAAATGCCCAATTGTTTTTCAGGTACATGGCAGATGTAATCAATTTTGCTGCTTTGCAGTTCTATTTCTTTATTACTAAGAGCAAAATTGCTGAAATAGTACGCAAACTTGCCAGGTTATTTGGAGGTGTCTGAGAGAAACGAAGATGCTCGATCCGGCTGAAGAAATGCGGTTGGAAATGTCGAATGCATTTTGATCAGAAAACCAATATTCCTAATTGTTGTGGAAGCATATATGGAAAACATTTCCAGTGTATAAATCCCAAAAATAGTGGGTCACTGATCAGAAACTACAATAGTTTTCTTGTCCTGTTGTAATGGCTGTTGTTGACGCAAATCTACGTTTCGTAACAACTGATGTTGAAGTTAATGGAAAATAAGAAGATTCATCAGTGTTTCAGGACAATTCTTTCAGGAAGAAATTGTACTCGAAGCTGAACTTCACGGCACAGAGGTGTTTACCTGACACAGAAGAAGATCCACATGCACTTGGTTTTTGTGAGGGATGAAATATTCAGACTATACACAAACCTCTCGAGGACATTTCCAGCCCACGATCCCACTCCTTCCCGAAGAGTTTTCAATTACAGACTGGCGAGATGTAAACGTTCGCTGGAGTGTGCGTTTGGTATCCTAGCAAACAAATTTTGGGTTTCCCATTCTGCAACTCTTATAGAGCTCGAATTTGTTGACGATATAGCAAAGTGTTCTGCACAACTTCGTTCGCAAACACGACGGCGTAAATTACGAGAAGGCTGAAACGTATCAATTTGTGTATGTTGCTGATCGTGGATCAGCTGAAAGAGCAAACGGAAGTGAAGCGCGGGACATTTCCGCAGATTACTTCAGGGGCATTGCATCCGTACCTTTTCAGAATAATCACATGTGGTAGGCTGTTCATTAATACATTTAGTTTTAAACAAAAATTAAGTTACCAACATAATGCACTGTATGAATTAACATCATTTCTTCTCTGATTTTTTTTCTGAACGATCACCAGCTCAAGAATAACCATTATTCAATAAAAAACATTTTTTTTACATTAACAACAACGAACACTTGATTATTGCCAGTTAAACATATTTTTGATGGATGAGTATACTCATGAAGTCATACCTTCATGTCGGTGTGTGGGTGAGTTTATGTGTGTACGCTTTAAATCATCTGAGACCGCACTGATTTTTACCAATTTCGACATAGTTTTAGTAATTCGGATACCCTCTACTTGCACAATACAATTTATGACAATACCAGTTGCTCATTTTGAAAAAGACAGTTTTCCGAATGAAAGCTTGGTTTGAGATCTTTCGTGTGTGTGTGTGCGTGTGTGTGCCTAGACGTATGGACGTGTATATATGTAAACCCCACCCTAAAATATTTTGAACCCACGAACATAATATAACCAAACTTTGTACATATATGTTAGGCTACTTTGTTAGGACATCCCATTTTTATGACTTTTGACCACGATGGGAACTTATTTGCAAATTGACAGCTATTTTGATATTTAGGTCACTATGTAATACCTAGGAAACCGTTTAACCGATTTATACAAATTTTGTGATTTGACAGTTTATCATGTAAGAAGGTAATTTAGAGAATTACATTGTTGTTGGGCTGCCTTTTAGGGGATAGGACTATGTGAATATATAAAGCTTTTATATCATATCTCTGACACCATTCAACCTATAACTACCAAATTTGGCATTAAGTAATACTATGGCAGGCCATGTAAGCAATTGCAATTTAAGAGAACCAAACATCTTCTCAAAATAAAAAATAACGTTTTTATGGCATAACTCGAAAAATAATCAACCAGTTCCTACCAAATTCGGCAAACAAGTTAAACTACGGTAGTCAATGTTAATTAATGAGTCTTATGTAAGTCAGGCTCTTAATTTCAAAATGGTGGCAATATAATTTATTTAACTGAGTAGGCCTATGCTCTATCTACGAAACCATATACGTAATTTAAACTTAACCTTGTGCGCTATCATTCTATTAAAACTATTAAATGTATTTAGATAGAGCCTCCTTTAACTGCCATTTTATAGAATAGCACCATGTGAAAAAATTATTTCTTTATGTTAAATTGGGGAAAACAATCATCTGGTTCATACCAAATTATGCAAACAAGTGATATTGTGGTAGGCCATGTGAGCTGATGTCCATTAAAAAGGTTAGACACTTACTTCCAAAATGGCGATCATATAAATATTTTAAGATTAGTATGCTCTAATTGCGAAACCACATACCTAATTCCATAGTATGCTGCCAGAATATATTTCAGCAATTAAATGTGCTTACACAGAGTCTATTTCGTTTGCCATTTTATAAGATAGTGCTACGTGAATAAATACAATTTTATGTCATATTTCGGTAATTAATCAACGTATTCTCACCTAACTTTGAACGCCAGTAGCGCAACAGTAGGTCATGTAAAATTACATAATTAAAGAGGGTCAGGCACTTATTTTCAAAATAATGATTAAATAAAAATTTAAGGTCCTGCTGTATCTACGGAACCCTGTACGAAAATTTAAATTAACGTTGTATCCTGGTAGTATCTATTACAACCACCAAATTTGTTTGTACATATCCTGTTTTGTCCGCCATTTTGTAAGATAGCACGACATTAATAAATTATGTTTACATCACATTTCGGATATTAATCTACCGATTCTCTCCAGATTTTGCACACTAGTAGTTCTACAGTATATACATAAATAATTTATATTAGTATGTCACCTTTTAAACAATTTAACCAATTTCAACCAAACACATTTTTTGCTGATAAAATCTATTAGATGTATCATATGGGAGTATTAAAATCGTTTTCTAAGAATTTTTGTACAACAGTGCCACATGAGAAAATAAATATTTTATGCTATATCTCGGAAACCAATCAACTTCTTACCTCCAAATTTTCCTCACAAGTAGGACTGTGGAAGGACATGTAAACTTGCATGATTTAAGTGATTCGAATACTTATTTCAAAACGACAGACCTTTATATATTTCAAGTTACACACCATATCTACCAAATCATCATACTGATTACAACCTAAGTTGATGCTCCGAAGCATACCCTTATTCTGTAGTTGGTTGCATGCAGGCTGTTAGTATGAGTATATCTTGGCTAGAGTCCCACGTAAGGCGTGTGTGTATTTGTAGTTGTCTCACTAATGTGTTACACATGTTTCTGGTACCATCTATAATTACATTGTTGTCAAATAAATGTTAATTCCTACCTATCATCTAGTATTTTAAAAAATTCATTAAAATTACCTGCATTTATGTAAAGGAAAGTAGATTCATTAAATATATTGGAAACCTATTATTACAACTGTGTCCACGCATATTTACTCCATATATACCTCTTCGAACTACTTAAGCAAATTGTTATTGATTTCATCAGTCTTGTCGTTCTTGGCGGTCAGAATTGCACGCTCGTGCGACCAATCCAAGGACTGCTCACTAATGTAGGAGATAGTAGGATATAGGTATATGTTCTAAGAGATCAGTAAATATCGTCGCTGCTGCACTTGGGGTTGTGGCTATGACCATCTTTCCCTCAGATTCAGGATATCTCCCCATTTCAAATTTTGAGTAGATGGTCAGAGAATTGCCCAGCAGAGAAACAACATCTTCGGTATGAGTTTGAGTTCCCGTGGACCCTACGGGAAGAGGCTGTCCGAGTTCTTCAGCAAGTAGAATGATAACTCCCTCAATCACCCCATCGTTGTCTTGTGTGTCATGGTACTTGTATCCCAGGCAATAAGCTTACAGTCCCGCATAACTTGGCTCATGCTAGTTTGTCTGGTGATATTGCACTGCAGGGTTTATTCGTGGTTGAGACTGCAGTGTGAAGGCATTGTGAGCGATCTTACCTCTTTCGAAAAGTGTAGCAGCGATACCATAAGAAGGAAAGACGTGACAAACATTATGTATAATAATAAGTTATAAAATATTTCTACCAAACTGAGTTCTTTAGAAGTTCACAAAGCACACAATCATGAAACGTCCTATTTCATAGCAATGTTTGGAAATAAATGCATGTAGCCAAAATGTTAAGAAATTTTTCTTTTAATTACGATAGACCTAATTTTTATAAAAATTAGGCCGCTTTAGCATATTTTCAATTATTTCCTAATTAATTAACATTTTAATTTTCAAATCACACATATAAATTATATTACTAATTTTTATATCAGTTAGCAAGTCGATATTTTTCATAACTTACCAAACTCAGAGCTTAAAATGAAAAAAAGGCATAGTAAGAAAATTATTTGAAATTTGAAACAAGTGCAGTGTGTCCACGAGACGAAACTTTTGTCCGTCGCCCCATTTGACGACTTGATTGCACATGTTTTGCCAGCTACTGTGAGTTATCCTTGTATCATCCGTACTTGAAGTCTCGTGAAAACAGCATTAAATTTATATTTCTGGACATTTTGGCATCCAGTGTAGGATCAGAATGTTCCCTGAATAAGAAGTGCTTTTTTAATGGATTGCCCAGGCGAAACGTCGACCGTCTTAAGGCCACGTCTGGCCACAAGGAGGCATTGCGAAGGGCTCTCTCAAGGAAGCACTATGCATTCCCGGGAATAGGGTTACCAGGTCGCCAAACCTAATAGCCGGACAGACCAGCCAGTTTGGCCGGACATTTGGGTAAAAAGGCCGGACACCCTACATTATTGAGGATTTTGTGTCTGAGTATTAATAGGTACGACAAAAAAATTGTATGTAAAATCAAGCTTTTTTGATTACTACCATAAATCTTGTTAAATTCTAATGAAATATAAATAAAATCGAATGCCAAATCAGTCTAAGTACTTTATTATTAATCAGTCAAATAAAGTCATCAGTCAAAATTAGATTCTAGATAAACATTTATCAACATTTTTAAATTCTTCTTAAATTCTAATGAAAGGCAATTGCACAAATAAGTCTTATTTACCTGCTATTACTTCCCAAAGCAAAACAAAATAAAAAAACAATCTAAACAAAACAAAACTTTTTCTCTTTAAGTTAAACAATAAAAATAATTATTCATATTTTTGGTTGTCAGAAACCTGCTTTAAAAGCTCAGTTTCTTTTAAAATGCAATTGTATAAATCCTTACACGTCAAATGTTTTAAATTAAATTCTACAACCAACATTTTAGCTACAGTGTCAACATGTAATCTGTTGCGTTCTTTTGACCATTGCTGACCTATCAAGGAAAAAACTCTTTCAACGTTTGCGTTATGTCCTGGGATCGCAAAGTAATACTGACAAATAGTTAGGAATTCTGAAAAGCAATCTTGACTACTCATCGATTTAAAATAGACTACCCATTTCTTGTGTGCTAACAGCTTCTTGAAATCAACGTTCTCTTTGTTATTATTCAGAAAACTTTTAAGGTTTTGCAGTTGGTCAAAACATTTGCTATCGTCAACTTTAACGTTGTTTTGTGATAGGATACTTATCGTATCGGAAACTTGATTCCATTCAGGAACATCTTTTAAAGTCATCCATGTGAAATGTTTTGTGTCTTTGTATAAGTTTTCAGTCCAAGATCGTAAATATTGTACTGCAATAAT
The DNA here is from genome assembly GCA_002778355.1 of Clitarchus hookeri. Taxonomy (NCBI): domain Eukaryota; kingdom Metazoa; phylum Arthropoda; class Insecta; order Phasmatodea; family Phasmatidae; genus Clitarchus; species Clitarchus hookeri. The sequence goes on from NQII01001412.1 coordinate 228,015, forward strand.
GTACATGTTTTTAATATCCTCTTTGAAAGCAGTCACCTGTTCAGAATTTTCGTTATTGTCTTTGAATTTACGCAAAATAGAAGTCACTTTCAGTGGATAAAAGTCTTGTTCAATCCTTGCATTTATGCTATTCATTATCTCAGAACAGTTTTCCAAAACCTCATTTACAGAAACATGAGCCTTCTCTGTATCTTTGATGCGATTTTGATAAATGGCCATGAAAGAATGAACAGCCCAACAATAGCCTTCGTTAAGGTCATTTTCAAAAAATTCTTTCAAAGTTCTGGATGCATTATTCTTTTCCTTTTTCAGGAAATATGACTTAAGGGGCTCAAACATTTGTAAAATCCTTTCTATCGCTGGGAAGAGACTCAGCCAGCGCGTCTTTGAATGATAAAGTATTTGTTTGAAATGAATGTCTAATTCTGAGCTAATACTTTTGAGTTCCTCTGTACGTACGGTAAATGTAGCAAAATGATTGTGAATCTGCATGACAATACTTTCAAGACACAATGGCAAGGAATCAAGAGCACTATGGACAGAATTATTGAAAATATGTGCAACACAGCCGACTCCAATAATATTCTGATTATTCGTTAGAGATTTTAATGTAAAGAAAACATTACTTTGCCCTCCTCTGTCTTTGCCGCCAAAATTTGTAGCAGCATTATCAGCCGAAAATGCTACTAGTTTGTCTGAGAGGTTTTTGTCACGCAGTGAATCGTAGACGTAATTAGATATCGTATCGGATGTCTCATTTTTTTGTGATTGAATATCTATTAAGGAGACCTGAATTCCGTCTTTCTGATAGTCAAAATACTGAATTAACAGCGGGAATAACTTGATAGCACCGTGATTGCTTGCGTCAGTGGAAGCGCTTATGTACTTTATATCAGACAAGTCCTCCAATATATTTTTTAAAACATATGGCGCAAGAACATTTTTCAAAATTGCTTCTGCCTTTGTTCTCGCACAGGTTATTCCTTTTGCAATGTTTGAATCAGCATAAAGGCACTTCTGAAGTGGTACTGTACAGTCTAATGAATTAAATGACTGATTGTGTTTTACCGTGTGAAAAACTAAAGTAGCCTCAGCCGCTTGCACTTCTGTTTTTGGTCCCGATCTTGCTATTACAAAATTGTCTATTTTCGACGAACACGCAGCGGTCCTAATATTTTTCCGATGCTTTTCGGTATTTAAGTGCTTTTCGAGATCATATTTTCCCTTACTGGCTATTGATATTAACTGGTCGCAAAGCTCACACTTCACCTCCGACGGTTCTGCTGTCGGCTTAAACATTTTATATGTTTTTTTTAATTCTTCTGAAAAAATACATTTCCTCTTTGGCATTTTGAGATCTGAAAATAAATAAAATGACTGTTTTTTTGTTTGTCATCGCATCACTTGCAGTTGCACCCATAATAATGTCTGAATTAAAGTAGCATCAATAAAGTACAGTACAAACAATACTTACCAAAATTATTGTCGCTGAATACAAAAACTGACGACGCAACGTGCGCTAACAATCAAGGAATGAACAGACAGACAACTGACAGAGCGGGAGTGTATCTGGCGGCGGCGCGGCGTGGCGCAGGGGGGCGGGCGGGACTGCGGGAGCGACCGACAGTCGACTCGCCTGCGCTCAGCCACGCTCGGCGCTCGCTCGTTTGCGAAATGTAAAAAACCTAACAAAAGCCGGACAAGCCGGACACCGTTTATTTNCGCTCGCTCGTTTGCGAAATGTAAAAAACCTAACAAAAGCCGGACAAGCCGGACACCGTTTATTTTGGCCGGACATGCAATCAAAAAGCCTAACTATGTCCGGCTTTATCCGGACGCCTGGCAACCCTACCCGGGAAGCTGAATTTCTCTCANGCAATCAAAAAGCCTAACTATGTCCGGCTTTATCCGGACGCCTGGCAACCCTACCCGGGAAGCTGAATTTCTCTCAAATAATATCTGTAACAGTGGGATATTCTTACACGCAATGTAAGCCAATGCATTAAACGACGGATGCAACTATGTACTTTTTTCCTTTCCCTTATGGTAAATGCGCAGAAATACCATAACAATAATGTTTTCAGCAATTTTTCACTATTTTTTTCTCTTTGAATATATTTAATAAGACAAAAGTAAGAAGCGGTGGCTGTAGATAACAGTTTTTTTTATCCTCCCTGGAAAAGTCTCATTACCTGACAATATTTACTGAGATACGCGTGTACGCGCAAACACAGGCATAACAGATAACATTTGACTGTACCGGGGACCTTTCTTCATCAGAGTGAGTATGTGAATGTCTAGAGAACCGGACACCTATCAAAACGGTATGGCTTCGATCCCCCACCGCAAAATCCCACATTTATCGCGTGTGGGAAAACTTGGCAGACATTGTTGATGACCAGTGGGTTTTCTCGTGGCACTCCTGTTACCCCCCACCCCTCTTTTTCCAATTCCATCGCTGCTCCGTGCCAATTTCACTTCACTCCTGCAGGTGTTGAAGACCTTGCTGAGTGTCTTCCTCCAACAAGCTAACCTTCGGACTTGCACTTGGGAGGACCTTGGTTCGAGTCCCGGGTCCGTCCGCTCATCCTGATGTCGGTTTTCCGTGATTCGCAGAAATCACTCCAGGCGAATGCTGGGCTGGTTCCTTTGTACACGCCATGGCCTGTTCCTTCTGCGCCCCTGCGTCTGTGGTCCCTACTGACGTCGCTGTCGACAGGACATTGAGCCCTACCATCCTGGCATGCGAACTAGGTTACAATGGGTTTGTAACACATGGTTTTAAAATAAACTTTTTCGAGTGTTCCTTATCTTTTTGAACACGAAAAAAAAGTAATACTTCATACTAGGACGGAATACAACTGTCAGCAGATCAAGCTTATTGCAAACATTTGATAAGATTTGGGTGGCTGTTAAAAACGAGATCTTGAGAGCCGATGAGAGTGAAGAGGGCTGGATATGGAGCAGCGCCGGAATGCTAGGGCCAGGGAAATGGGAGATGCGTGAGAAAACCTGCCAACCAATGGCACTGTTCAGCATGATTCCCACGTACAAAACCCGTTTCGCTTTGGTGGGAAGCGAACTCTCTAACCGCTACGCCACTGCGGCCCCCTTCATCACGGCCAAAAACTAAATTTTCAGACTGTTATCACTTCAAATATCCTGGGCGAATTCCCGCGAAACTAGTATAGGGCCCTGCATTTCCACCAATAAAACGACAGGGTTACCGCTTAAAGTCTCATAAGTACACGCAACACGACGAGAGCACAACACGCCAGTTCAGAGACTTGCACGTAGCGGCGATGGTGTACTCGATGCGCGTGGCCATTTAGCCCTTATCGTTTCTGAGCTTCTAGGCTTCGAACATGGAAAACAGTTCCATGTAGACGGGAATTTTTGAAATAATTCCCACTGCCACCCATAAGAGTGACTAAATAATGAAGAAATATAAAACCAACTTGGTGTGCTAAGGAAGGATATACTTAAAAAAAAAAAATGTTGCAGGAAGGAGAGCACCAAGGTTGTAAGTGATAGATCTTCAATTCAGAAGAAGATTACCTCCCACGTCTTCACAGTCTTCGTCTTGTCTCGTATTTCTCTCAGCCCAACGAAGAGAAAACCCTACCTACCTCAACTGTTTGACTTGTGCTGTTGTTAGCGTTGTCAGCGTCGGCTGGGCTTCGGCGAGGCCACGCAAGGGGGGAAGGGGAGGACGACTTCCGGTGGACGACGGGAAGTGGCCGATGGTTGCCGGAGATAGCAGGGCGGTTCTCCGGCCGCGGGAAGGCAGCCGGCAGTCGCGATGCAGGAGGAGGACGAGGAGGTGAGAGGACCGCTGACCAGGTCGCTGTACCGGCAGTCGTCGCTGGAGATGCCTGTGAGTGCGTCGCCGCCGCCGCCCTGCGACTCTGACGACGAGGACCGCGACGCGCCACGCATCGTCCACGTCGTGGAGAAGGCTCGGCCACC
>NQII01001412.1:232366-267012 GCA_002778355.1 Clitarchus hookeri
AGCAAGTTGCCCAGATAAGCGTGAGCGCGGAAGGAATCTGCCGTGGCCTGTGTGAAGGTACCATGGGACACCCAAATCAGTAATCGAACCTGGGTACTTCCCAATGCGAGTCTAGTGTGTTTCAACTGCGCCAATATTATAGCGACATCGCTTTTTACGAGTTGTTAAACTGTGTTTTCACCATTTAATTTTTTTTTCTGTATTTGGTAGGTTTTCATATGAAATTTTTTTTTTTGCTACCTTATATTATATGCAATCCTTATTGAAACATAGCTACGAGTAAATACTTCAGATGGTATTACAGGGTATGGTAAATGCTGTGCAATTGTATTACCGAATTCTTAGAAACTTAAATAATCTATAAATTAAATAATGGCGGACTAAATAGCTTTCAGATTGTTGCCTGGCTGCAGGCGTGTTTGTCCGGGGCACAGACAATGGCGACCCGGGCATGTGAATCCAATCTCGCACTGCATCTACAGTTAACTACATATACGCTCTGCACTGGCTTTAGGGCTTTCTGTTGTGCCGAATTTAACCGCGAGTCTTCAAAAGGTGACAATGTTTTATTGGCGAGTAGCTCGTGGCCATTTTCAATGCAATTGTTTATCTTAAGTATAGTGCCTTTCCGAAATTCATATTGTGACATATTCCAGTGAACACCCATTTTTGAGCTATGTGGGGTGTCACCGAAACAAGAGTTTCTGAAGTACGTGATGTCTTGAATGTACCATTCTATCCTTATGGTACGTTATAAATAAAAATATCATGTTTTATGTTATATACGTCCGAAATTACAGGTATTGTTTACTACAGTATATGGCTGTCTTCATTACCAACCTCTTAAATGTGGATGTGTCAATAATTTGTGGGCGGAGCGACTGTACTCACTTTTCATGAGTACATTTCTTATGTCTTACCGTTCAATCACGAACTCACCTTTACAATCTGAACCAAACCTGACCTGAGTCGTATTAGTAGCCTACGCATCCATGCCTACTCGTAATTCAAATACGGTCATCAGTTTGAAGGTAACGCCTCAGCGACGATAACCACGAATATATGAATCAACTTTCTCTTTGATCCAAAATACGCCTGTAATATTTAGCAGTTGAATTCGTTGATTACAAAGTGTCCTACATATAAAAAAATCTTATTTGTCACTAATGTTATTTAATAACTCACGACCAAATTTTTTAGACCCTCAATCTTTACTTTTTACAAGTAATCAACGTTACCTCATGTGTAGAGTGAACAAATAGTAAAATGATAATTTTAACGACTGTTAATGCACAAGTATTGAAGTGGAGACAGTCTTCAGACTGCACAGAGACGTAAAATAGCATCCAGCGTTCTTAGATACGCCTCGCCTCTCTTGGCTGCACACTAACGTGAGACGTTTTGACCATTAAAATTATACTTACGATCTTGTCACTACCTTTGAATGGAATATGCCTACTGTTATATTCAAAGAGAAGTTCTCCTTCGTTAAAAAGTAATGAGTTATCTTTTAATTTTTAGACTGTACTTTTTTTCAACGTGGAAAGAATCCCGTTTTTTTCAACGTGGAAAGAATTACAATGTGCGTTTCCAAGATGTTTTTTAAAATACAAAAACTAGTATGTAGAAAATTACCAGTAGTAAAGAGATTAGGAGTGCATCTTTTATCTTTAATATGAAGTTCATGACAGGGTCATCGCATAAAGGCGCATGTTATATGCTGCAAGATTATACGCGTACGAGTGATAAGGCACTTAATGGGCATACTAATGTCGGTCTAACCGTTGCCTTTCTTTTGTGCTGCGAACTCGTATAAGCAGCTCCCTACACCCCCCCTATAGTGTAATTATTATATAAATGATGATTTAGAAGAAAAGAATCCATAACAGGTTTTTTTTTCTCCGCGCTTTTGGGTTTCAGCTCTAAAATCGTTTCCGGTTGCCCGTGGCGCTATCGTTCTTCAAGACAAGTAACTTATTCCAGCCACAATTCCTTCGCCTTATTCGTGGTACACCAAATTGCACATGTTTGATCCTTTAAGTGAACATGGGAAGAGTGCGCGTCCCAACTGCGCAGTAGCCACTCCGTGTTGCAGCATTGGACTGCTTTTCTGCGAACACAAATACCGCAAACGACGTCGATAAGATTTGAGGTTAGAACACTGTTTATGTAAACAACTGCTTTGAGATGTTTGTATAAGTCCCCAAACCAATTTTTTATTCAATTAGATTAAATTCTAACTGGTAAAAGTATCTTGTTCATAAAAAATGGATTGTCTTGAAAATCAACACACTCATGTATGTAACTATATTTAAGTGTCCCTTATATGGCAAAAAAAATATTTTTTTTAAATTTGCTTACGCATACACCCTATTATTTTTTTCGAACTACCATGGCTTACTCAGATACGAAATTTCGCCCCAGTACATTGACTTTAACACGTGCTGACTAGGTCCCAAAGTTTTTGAAAATAGTATTTTTTTACTCCTCCGTGATATGTGGCTAGATCTTAGCACAATTTTATTTTAAGGTATAATATGAAACTAAATAGCNTCCTCCGTGATATGTGGCTAGATCTTAGCACAATTTTATTTTAAGGTATAATATGAAACTAAATAGCAATGAACAGTAGATAAGTATATGATGGCGACAAGCGAACAGTAAGAGCTCTCTTTCAAGCTTTTGTTCTAACAGAACGCAAGTTCTATTTAAGGGACCAGTATTAGACGCTGTGGTGTCACAGCACATTATTTGCACCTGGTCATCGAGGTTCCAATCATGAAGCGCGTCCTAAACAGCCTCGGCTTGGGCTTTTCCAGTAGAATTATTAAGTTTTGGCACAGCAAGAAGTTGTTGCTTTTCTTCACGTGAAATCAGGACTGGAAGTAGCTCTTCTTTAGGACTCCTGGCATCCAAGCCAGGTAATAATTTGCCATCCCAATGAACGGTGACTACATCAGGTACACCATCTTGAAAATCAGTCTTAATAGCTTCAGCTCTTGCCTTCCTCCTCTGAGACCGAATCCTTTGAATTGATGATTCGCTAATTGGATATTCATCGATGCTGAGACCTAGCGCTTTCACTGTAGCCTGAAAAATATAGACGGAGTCCCTAATGCTCAGCTGGCATCTGTCCAAAGCAGCTATCAGTTTCGGTGAGACAAAATCCTTTCTTCCTCTTTTTCCAGACGTTTCAGCCGCTACGGCGTTTGATGTCTCAGGCAAAGACTCTTCGTCAGAGCTGAGAAAACTACCATGTAGTTCTTGATGTGATAACTCGTGCGATGTACAAGAAGTAGATGCAGCTAGTTTTCTTTCTTCTTCCACTNCGTTGTCTTGACCTCTCCTCTATCTCAGATTTTTTTTTTATCCACGTCCACCAAGTAGCCCGGACGTCCTGGTTCTCTCTGCCTCTTTAAGAACATTTTATTTTCCTCTGTTTTCATTCTTTCGAGGGTATCGGCGTGTGCGATATCAAATAAGTTGTCGAAATCTGTTTGGAATTTTTCCGCCTGCCGTTTATGAACATCTTGGGATTTCGTACAATTTTTCTGAAGCTCCCGCCCCACATGGTAAAGATCCACAAGTTTCTTTACACAGTTTGGAAGTGATTTCCCAAAAAAATAATGCACTTGCGAATAACAAGATTTGCGCTTTCGTTTACAGTTAACTTAACTTCTCGAGTATTAAAAACCAAACTGCAAGAACTTGTCGATTTGACGGTAGTTTTGCACCCGTTATTTGGTGGTTTGCCTCTCCGACTATGAAAATACTTTTTTAAGCACTTCGTTATTCCACTGACATCTTCGAAAATTAAACAATCCGTGTTAATGTCGCGACGTACTGCATTGGAATGACAACAAAGTGAGTGCGCGCTGCCCTCACTGCTTTTCTGGGCGCAACTTGTATGAACATGTTCCGATGCAAGTCGGCACGGGTTGTGTTACTCCAAATGAGTTGAAATTTGCTGTGCGAGTATTTTATATCAAAACGAAAAAAGTAGGCCCTATGCGTAACAAAATTTACTAGTTAAAAAATAAGGGGCATCATAATATATATACAGGGTGGTCCGCCTAACGTGGACACCCCCCAAAATTTCAGGAACAGTTGCAGATCACGAAATGATGTTTTCGCTAAATGAAATTACTTACGGGGGCAATTAATTAGCCGCAAATTGACTATTCGTAACACTTGTATGGACAGGAATAATAACACCACATATGATTTTTCCCTGGAATCATACATTTATTTCAACGTAATCTCAAAGTACATGCAAAGAGGACTTAATTGATATAGTATAGTCAACGGAAAGTGACACAGAAACGCCAAGAAATAATGTGCAAATATAATTAAGTTAGGAGGGCCAGTAGCACGGCAGTGAGAATTTCGGGGGTGTCCACGTTAGGCGCACCATTCTGTATATCGTAAAAGGAACGGCGGAATTCAACCGACAATCTTTGTGAGGTGATTCCTTGTGAAAAATAACTTGGGCAATATAAGGGACACGTTATACCTACACTGAATATTGAGGTATATAAGCTCTCGAAAATTGAGATTTTGAAAAGTATTTTAGCAANTGGGATAGGCCCACCACCCCGCAGCCCAAGAAGAAGGTCTCCATCCAGGAGGACGCTCCCGAGTCTGTCGGCACCATGAAGATCATAGGTGAGCCTCAGTCCCGCGGTCCTTCGTGGCTCAAGTGGGTAGGCAGAGTTTAACGTCTCGTCGACAGCCAGGTAATTAGACACGAAGCAAGTTGCCCAGATAAGCGTGAGCGCGGAAGGAATCTGCCGTGGCCTGTGTGAAGGTACCATGGGACACCCAAATCAGTAATCGAACCTGGGTACTTCCCAATGCGAGTCTAGTGTGTTTCAACTGCGCCAATATTATAGCGACATCGCTTTTTACGAGTTGTTAAACTGTGTTTTCACCATTTAATTTTTTTCTCTGTATTTGGTAGGTTTTCATANTGTTTTCACCATTTAATTTTTTTTTCTGTATTTGGTAGGTTTTCATATGAAATTTTTTTTTTTGCTACCTTATATTATATGCAATCCTTATTGAAACATAGCTACGAGTAAATACTTCAGATGGTATTACAGGGTATGGTAAATGCTGTGCAATTGTATTACCGAATTCTTAGAAACTTAAATAATCTATAAATTAAATAATGGCGGACTAAATAGCTTTCAGATTGTTGCCTGGCTGCAGGCGTGTTTGTCCGGGGCACAGACAATGGCGACCCGGGCATGTGAATCCAATCTCGCACTGCATCTACAGTTAACTACATATACGCTCTGCACTGGCTTTAGGGCTTTCTGTTGTGCCGAATTTAACCGCGAGTCTTCAAAAGGTGACAATGTTTTATTGGCGAGTAGCTCGTGGCCATTTTCAATGCAATTGTTTATCTTAAGTATAGTGCCTTTCCGAAATTCATATTGTGACATATTCCAGTGAACACCCATTTTTGAGCTATGTGGGGTGTCACCGAAACAAGAGTTTCTGAAGTACGTGATGTCTTGAATGTACCATTCTATCCTTATGGTACGTTATAAATAAAAATATCATGTTTTATGTTATATACGTCCGAAATTACAGGTATTGTTTACTACAGTATATGGCTGTCTTCATTACCAACCTCTTAAATGTGGATGTGTCAATAATTTGTGGGCGGAGCGACTGTACTCACTTTTCATGAGTACATTTCTTATGTCTTACCGTTCAATCACGAACTCACCTTTACAATCTGAACCAAACCTGACCTGAGTCGTATTAGTAGCCTACGCATCCATGCCTACTCGTAATTCAAATACGGACATCAGTTTGAAGGTAACGCCTCAGCGACGATAACCACGAATATATGAATCAACTTTCTCTTTGATCCAAAATACGCCTGTAATATTTAGCAGTTGAATTCGTTGATTACAAAGTGTCCTACATATAAAAAAATCTTATTTGTCACTAATGTTATTTAATAACTCACGACCAAATTTTTTAGACCCTCAATCTTTACTTTTTACAAGTAATCAACGTTACCTCATGTGTAGAGTGAACAAATAGTAAAATGATAATTTTAACGACTGTTAATGCACAAGTATTGAAGTGGAGACAGTCTTCAGACTGCACAGAGACGTAAAATAGCATCCAGCGTTCTTAGATACGCCTCGCCTCTCTTGGCTGCACACTAACGTGAGACGTTTTGACCATTAAAATTATACTTACGATCTTGTCACTACCTTTGAATGGAATATGCCTACTGTTATATTCAAAGAGAAGTTCTCCTTCGTTAAAAAGTAATGAGTTATCTTTTAATTTTTAGACTGTACTTTTTTTCAACGTGGAAAGAATCCCGTTTTTTTCAACGTGGAAAGAATTACAATGTGCGTTTCCAAGATGTTTTTTAAAATACAAAAACTAGTATGTAGAAAATTACCAGTAGTAAAGAGATTAGGAGTGCATCTTTTATCTTTAATATGAAGTTCATGACAGGGTCATCGCATAAANACATCAGTTTGAAGGTAACGCCTCAGCGACGATAACCACGAATATATGAATCAACTTTCTCTTTGATCCGAAATACGCCTGTAATATTTAGCAGTTGAATTCGTTGATTACAAAGTGTCCTACATATAAAAAAATCTTATTTGTCACTAATGTTATTTAATAACTCACGACCAAATTTTTTAGACCCTCAATCTTTACTTTTTACAAGTAATCAACGTTACCTCATGTGTAGAGAGAAGACATAGTAAAATTATAATTTTAACGACTGTTATTGCACAAGTATTGAAGCGGAGACAGTCTTCAGACTGCACAGAGACGTAAAATAGCATCCAGCGTTCTTAGATACGCCTCGCCTCTCTTGGCTGCACACTAACGTGAGACGTTTTGACCATTAAAATTATACTTACGATCCTTTCACTACCTTTGAATGGAATATGCCAACTGTTATATTCAAAGAGAAGTTCTCCTTCGTTGAAAAGTAACGAGTTATCTATTAATTTTTAGACTGTACTTTTTTTTCAACGTGGAAAGAATCGTGTTTTTTTCAACGTGGAAAGAATTACAATGTGCGTTTCCAAGATGTTTTTTAAAATACAAAAACTAGTATGTAGGAAATTACCAGTAGTAAAGAGATTAGGAGTGCATCTTTTATCTTTAATATGAAGTTCATGACAGGGTCATCGCATAAAGGAGCATGTTATATGCGGCAAGATTATACGCGTANCGCATGTTATATGCTGCAAGATTATACGCGTACGAGTGATAAGGCACTTAATGGGCATACTAATGTCGGTCTAACCGTTGCCTTTCTTTTGTGCTGCGAACTCGTATAAGCAGCTCCCTACACCCCCCCTATAGTGTAATTATTATATAAATGATGATTTAGAAGGAAAGAATCCATAACAGGTTTTTTTTCTCCGCGCTTTTGGGTTTCAGCTCTAAAATCGTTTCCGGTTGCCCGTGGCGCTATCGTTCTTCAAGACAAGTAACTTATTCCAGCCACAATTCCTTCGCCTTTTTCGTGGTACACCAAATTGCACATTTTTGATCCTTTAAGTGAAAATGGGAAGAGTGCACGCCCCAACTGCGCAGTAGCCACTCCCTGTTCCGGCATTGGACTGCTTTTCTGCGAACACAAATACCGCAAACGACGTCGATAAGATTTGAGGTTAGAACACTGTTTATGTACACAACTGCTTTGAGATGTTTGTATAAGTCCCCCAAACCAATTTTTTATTCAATTAGATTAAATTCAAACTGGTAAAAGTATCTTGATCATAAAAAGGGATTGTCTTGAAAATCAACACACTCATGTATGTATGTATATTTGGGTGTCCCTTATATGGCAAAAAAAAAAATTTCTTTAATTTGCTTACGCATACACCCTATTATTTTTTTTCGAACTACCATGACTTACTCAGATACGAAATTTCGCCCCTGCACATTGACTTTAACCCGTGCTGACTAGGTCCCAAAGTTTTTAAAAATAGTGTTTTTTTTACTCCTCCGTGATATGTGGCTAGATCTTAGCACAATTTTATTTTAAGGTATAATATGAAACTAAATAGCAATGAACACTAGATAAGTATATGATGGCGACAAGCGAACAGTAACAGCTCTCTTTCAAGCTTTTGTTCTAACAGAACGCAAGTTCCATTAAGCGACCAGTATTAGACGCTGTGGTGTCACAGCACATTATTTGCACCTGGTCATCGAGGTTCCAATCATGAAGCGCCTCCAAAATGGCCTCGGATTGGGCTTTTCCAGTAGAATTATTAAGTTTTGGCACAGCAAGAAGTTGTTGCTTTTCTTCACGTGAAATCAGGACTGGAAGTCGCTCTTCTTTAGGACTCCTGGCATCCAAGCCAGGTAATAATTTGCCATCCCAATGAACGGTGACTACATCAGGTACACCATCTTGAAAATCAGTCTTAATAGCTTCAGCTCTTGCCTTCCTCCTCTGAGACCGAATCCTTTGAATTGATGATTCGCTAATTGGATATTCATCGATGCTGAGACCTAGCGCTTTCACTGTAGCCTGAAAAATATAGACGGAGTCCCTATGCTCAGCTGGCATCTGTCCAAAGCAGCTATCAGTTTCGGTGAGACAAAATCCTTTCTTCCTCTTTTTCCAGACGTTTCAGCCGCTACGGCGTTTGATGTCTCAGGCAAAGACTCTTCGTCAGAGCTGAGAAAACTACCATGTAGTTCTTGATGTGATAACTCGTGTGATGTAAAAGAAGTAGATGCAGCTATTTTTCTGTTTTCTTCTTCCACTTTTCGTTGTCTTGACCTCTCCTCTATCTCAGATTTTTTTTTATCCACGTCCACCAAGTAGCCCGGACGTCCTGGTTCTCTCTGTCTCTTTAAGAACATTTTATTTTCCTCTGTTTTCATTCTTTCGAGGGTATCGGCGTGTGCGATATCAAATAAGTTATCCAAATCTGTTTGGAATTTTTCCGCCTGCCGTTTATGAACATCTTGGGATTTCGTACAATTTTTCTGAAGCTCCCGCCCCACATGGTAAAGATCCACAAGTTTCTTTACACAGTTCGGAAGTGATTTCCCAAAAAAATTATGCACTTGTGAATAACAAGATTTGCGCTTTCGTTTACAGTTAATTTAACTTCTCGAGTATTAAAAAACCAAACTGCAAGAACTTGTCGATTTGACGGTAGTTTTGCACCCGTTATTTGGTGGTTTGCCTCTCCAACTATGAAAATACTTTTTTAAGCACTTCGTTATTGCACTGGCATCTTCGAAAATTAAACAATCCGTGTTAATGTCGCGACGTACTGCATTGGAATGACAACAAAGTGAGTGCGCGCTGCCCTCACTGCTTTTCTGGGCGCAACTTGTATGAACATGTTCCGATGCAAGTCGGCACGGGTTGTGTTACTCCAAATGAGTTGAAATTTGCTGTGCGAGTATTTTATATTAAAACGAAAAAAAAATAGGCCCTATGCGTAACAAAATTTACTAGTTAAAAAATAAGGGACATCATAATATATATACAGGGTGGTCCGCCTAACGTGGACACCCCCCAAAATTTCAGGAACAGTTGCAGATCACGAAATGATGTTTTCGCTAAATGAAATTACTTACGGGGGCAATTAATTAGCTGCAAATTGACTATTCGTAACACTTGTATGGACAGGAATAATAACACCACATATGATTTTTCCCTGGAATCATACATTTATTTCAACGTAATCTCAAAGTACATGCAAAGAGGAATTCATTGATATAGCATATTCAACGAAAAGTGACACAGAAACGCCAAGAAATAATGTGCAAATATGATTAAGTTAGGAGGGCCGGTAGCACGGGCAGTGAGAATTCCGGGGGTGTCCACGTTAGGCGCACCATTCTGTATATCGTCAATGGAACGGCGGAATTCAACCGACAATCTTTGTGAGGTGATTCCTTGTGAAAAATAACTTGGGCAATATAAAGGACACGTTATACCTACACTGAATATTGAGGTATATAAGCTCTCGAAAATTGAGATTTTGAAAAGTATTTTAGCAAAATATCGGGAACGAAGTGAAATAAAATTACGAATCTCCGAACGTTGTTTTATATTGTCTAGATCATAAACCTAAGAACCAAGTCACATTAATAAATTCTCCCAAAACGAAAATAACAGGGGTGGCCAACCTCTCACTGCCGGCAACTTTTATACCATCAGGAATTATAAACGTCTGATGCTGGTTTATTGAGCAGTATGATGTAACTAACAAAAATGGTCCCCTTGTTTCAAGTGCACAGGACCCCCAGTTTTCGTGTACAATGCACACAAATATTCCGCCGCAGTGATACAGCGCCTAGAACGTAGGCAATACGACACACATGCCCACTGAACAGACGATGGTGGAGGACAATTTTAACACGTTCTGTAACAAACATTTACAATACATTAATAATGTGACAAAACGCAAGCCGCGACAGTCAGTGAGTGATTCCACGCAGGACGTAACGTTCGTGGTACTGGTTACATGCCTGGAACTGTATCGCTGCATGCGGGTGTGTACTGTAGGGTATTGAAGTAAAAACACGCGGTGCAGCAGCGCAGGACAATGTCATGTGCACGTATCACATCATGATGGTAGCCGCCCCAACGATTGTCGGGCATGTTGAAATACGCCCTCCATGTACTGAATGGTCCCAGTGGCTGCAACGATGCGCGCAGTGAGGTTCTCTTCGGATTGCACTCTGCGATCTTGTACACCAGGCTGTGCATGTACCCCCATAAGAAATAGTCCGATGGATTCTGATCGGAGGATCTTGGAGCCCTGGGAACAGGACCACCACGGCCTATCCATCGTGCAGGGAATGCCTGATACAGGTGGTCGCGAACAGTTCGCGAGCTGCGGCTGGCAGAGTTTCCTGCACGAAAACGTTGAACATATGACAGGTGAGACGATTTGGTAACAGGTAGAGACCAACAAACACGTTATGTGTGATGCCTGCCCAGACGTTGACGCTGAAACGGTCTTGATGACCGCAGACGAATGGGGCGTGAGGATTCACATCCACCCAAACATGAGTGTTTCATCATACCATCGCGCTGAAAGGAAGCTTCGCCGGTGAAGAGAATGTACGAGTGAAAGTCAGGGTATGTTCTAGGTTGTTCCAGAAACCATTCTGCAAACTACACGATTCGAGGATACCCACGGCATGCAAACGTTGTACATGGAACTGATGTAGTAATTCCTCATGAAGCACCTGACCAACGGTGTGGCTTCTGTCGACTGCCCGTGCTACAGAAAGTATACTCTTACCCGGTGTGTTCTCAATATGCCTCAACACTTCTTCAAACCTTACTGTTCGCGCAGTTCCTCTGATCCCTGCATTCGATCATGTCGCCTTAAGACTTTCACATTCTCTCAAACATCGCTCCAAATTCGCAAAAGTGGTGTGTCGTGGCTGTAGTCTGTTTGGAAATAGGTCCCTGTACATTCTTTGCGCTTCTAGTCCAGTTCGTTCTGCTGCCTCGTACACCAGCAGCATGTCTTGTCAGTTCCAGCTACGTAAGGCGTTGTATTTTGTCGAAACAGCGTACTCCTTGACCAAGGACGATAAGTGGTACGTTGTTGAGCGCGGAGCTGTTTTATAAAATTCGCCTCGGCGTTAAATGGGCTACGGTCCCATCAGCGGTGTTAGTAGCGTGAAAGCTCTGTACCGTCTGTCTTACAGCGGGTCTAATGTTAGATAAGTGCCAGAAACGTTGCCTTCCGCGCAAGCAGTAGATACTGTAAAAGCTGTTTTACCATGCCCATGTTATTATTGTTACAGCATTGAGCGACTGTTCGACCTATCTTTAAGCATTCCGACTATTATTTCGTCCGCGATAGCGAACGTGATTGTACACCGACCATGGCAAGGCTTCACTCCCTGCTGTGGGTGGAGTGTACTTACCTATTCTATGCAAATTTGACAAAAGTTGTTAGCGTAAACTGTTTTTGGTCTTCGGGGTGCGCTGCTCAAGGGAAAGGATGTGTTCACATACATCCTTTACACGTACAGTACACAGCGTTTATAGCAACGCCTCGGTATCATGCATTATGTTATTCGTTTCCTCACAACAGGCGCATGAATAACGCCACTACACCCATGCCAATGAAAGATTTGTAAGTATTTAGCGAAAGGATTTAACATTAGTAAAAGGGTAGCTTTTAAGCAGGGCTTCCACATGTGCTCAATTACCTGTGAATATCCACTACCAACGTATCATGCAGGGAACCACACCCAGACTGTCGCCACAAGCAAACAGGCGGCTTACGTCGTTTTGTAAGCTTATTAATGTATGGTACATATTGTATACGGCATGTGTCACAATTGTCCTCCACCATCGTCTGTAAAGTGGGCATACACGCAAGTATGTAGTATTGCCTACTTGCTAGGCGCTGTATTGCTGCAGTGAAATATTTGTGTGCGTTGCACATGAAAACGGTGGCTTCTGGACACTTGCAACAAGAGGACCATTTCTGTTAGTTGGGTTTTACTGCTCAATAAACCAGCATCAAACGCTCACAATTCCTGACAGTAGAAACGTTTCCGGCAATAAGAGGGTGGCCACCCCTGTTATTTTCGCTTTGGGGCAAGTTATTACTTGGACTTTGTTCTTAGGTTTATGATCCCTATACAAACAATGTTCGAAGAATCGTAATTTTATTTCACTTCGTTCCCGATATTTTGCAAAAATACATTCCAAAATCTCGATTTTCGGGAGCTTATATCTCCCTTAATATTCAGTGTAGTTATAAAGTGTCCTGTATATTGCCCACGTAATTTTTCATAAGGAATCACATCACGAATTTGTCGGTCGAAATCCGCCCCAACCTGTATAAATAAACACATTCATCACTGTTAACCACGTGACTTTGACAGTTGTCAACACAACTGGTCAACGTTGGGAACATGCACAGAAAACGATAATCGGTCTACCTCATCTGCAATCTATGTTTTGTCCCCTTCTTGGAAAAAGAAGAATCGGTTAGCGTAAATTATTTGGCTTGCAACACGATGGCAGCGCGAGCCAACGGAAGTAATGATACCGTGTGATAAAAAAAACGCCGAATACCCTTAGTATGTGATAAAAGACAAAGAAGTGAACATTTTAAGAGAGGAGGATCTTTGTCTGGAAAGGCGTGGTTTGGTCTCTAAATCTCTTGTTTGGTTAGTAGTGGTCCATTCACAGTTACTTCCAAACTTTTCTGAATCCCTGCTTGAGTTCTATTTTCGGGTTATTCCTCTACCTAATGCAAACAAAGTTTAACTAAGGCCAAAATATTACAGCAAGGAGACCGTCCACCGCAGTTGTGGGTCTCTGTTCAACAATACTTTGCGTGAAAACTATTTATTACTAGGCATTACCAATGCACCTATTTCCTTCGTGTTTTATTCGTGTTAATTATAAACTAAATACTATTATTTGTAGAAAGAATATAAGTTAGAGTTTAATTACCCAAAAACTAAGATACTTTTTGGTTAAGAGAGGTATAAAACGATGTGATATGACATATGGGAAACATCCAAACACGTCACAAATGGGGTGTTTTTTCAAAGGTTTGATTCAGAAACTGTAAAGATATTGCAAATAGACTATAATTAAATTTGTAGTTAACCGCGCACTCTATAGTCAGTTCACGACTGGAAGATACATTCTTGAAGCCCTGCTAAATATCTACTTTCAAGTCCATTTCGTATCCTTCCGCCGAAGGTAAACAAACATTGCCATGTTTACATTCCACTGTGTGTGTGTACATGTGTTCGTACATGCACGTATCCATTATAAAAGTCATGTATATATTATTAATGGATATTCCACAAGCGTAAAGTTTTTAATCTTGATAATTTCACACAAAAGAATATGCGATGCCAGTGAAAAACATTTCATTCTATAAACCCAAAATGCAAGTATTTTGATGAATCGATAGTTGTTGTCTATTTACAATCGACTGATAGTGACTTTCGATAAATTCCCGTACATCGAAGGCAAGATCATCAGTATTGATCGAAATTGCTAAAGACGTTAAAATGGCATGGTGGTAGACTGAGTCGGATGTTTCGCGCAATTGTAAAACGTTATTTCAAAATGGTTGTGACGGTTTTCGACAGGACGGCAGAGTTTGCGAGTGAAGGATTCTACGTGTTCGAGAATGTGAAAACAATTCTTATGTGCAAATACTGCCACGTTAGAATAGTGTGGCAAAGGAAAGACACGTGCACGAAACACATAAAAACAAAAGGAATCAGTACAACGAGAAAGTGAGCACAAATTAAAATCATACGTTATTAAAAACCAAATAATAAAGAGCGGATATTAGTAAAACAAGACAAATAAATGAATTATTATAGGTTACACAAGATAATCGCACAAATTCTCTGGNAATAAATGAATTATTATAGGTTACACAAGATAATCGCACAAATTATCTGGCACGTGTGTCAACCACACCCCGCCAACAACACAAGGAACGAAGGTTAGTAAACAAATGGCCACGTTACTTTCACCTTGAGCGTGATCTTGTGACTATGCAAGAAGCGTTGAAATCTAAATACGTTAGCATCACGTCATTAATAATTGGCATAATAAGATACGAGTCTTTTCGACACCCATTTGTAANATGAACCGACTATATGGCCGATATTCTGTAATACTTTGACGCCCCGGACATGACTTCCTTCGCGTAAAATGTTCAGTTCAATGTTCTATATCGCAAACTACGTTTCATGAGTGCATTTTTTAAAGCCTTTCCTGGCTGTGTGTATGTGTGTTGCGTGTGTGTCCCCCCCACCTCTTTGCAATTTTTGATCGCATCTACTGAATCCTACCAAATTTGGTACACATATAATACTTATTAAGGACACCTGAATTTTACAGTTTTCGACCACGTCAGGCACTTTCTTTCAAAATGGGGGTCATTAAAATTGTTGGGTGATATATCATATTTCAGGAACCATTTAGCCGATTTAAACCAAATTTTGTATGCTGGCATAGCATTGTGTTAGCATTTAATTTTGAGATGGATAGTTTTGTTGGTATGCCATTTTGGAAAATAGCACCAATTTTAAAAATAAAGATTTTAATTTATATCTCGCAAACTATATAACAAATTCTCACCCAATTTTGCATTTAAGTAATACTATGGCAGGCCATGTAAACTTAAATTACTAAACTTGATTAGTTAAGTATTTTCAAAATGGCGGCCACACAAATGTTTTCAGTTTATTTGGTAAATATGCCATTCCATTTAACCAATTTCGACCGAATTTTGTTTACTAAAAGTACATATTACAAGCATCATATATACCAACAAATAACCACTTTTATCAGCCATTTTGGAAGATAGCACTATACATATAAATAAAGTTATATTGTCATATCCAGGTAAATACTTAACCAATTACTACCAGATATGGCAAACAAGTAGTACTGATGCAGATTATGTTAAGTGATATGTTTT
This sequence comes from Clitarchus hookeri, assembly GCA_002778355.1. NCBI lineage: Eukaryota > Metazoa > Arthropoda > Insecta > Phasmatodea > Phasmatidae > Clitarchus > Clitarchus hookeri. The sequence goes on from NQII01001412.1 coordinate 247,843, forward strand.
AAGCATGCCAGACACTTATTTTCAGCATGGTGACCATATAGATATTTTTAGTTTTGAATGCTATTTCGTCAAAACCATGTAATCAATTCCAACTAAACTTTGTATGCTTGCAGTAGATATCACAACTATCAATCGTATAAACATAGGGCATCTTTTGTACACAGTTTTGTAAGATAGCGCTATGCGAATAAAATAATGTTTTAATATCTTATCTTCAAAAATAATTGACTAATTCCTATCAAATTTGGCAAACAAGTAGTGCTGGGGCAGATTATGTCAAGTGGTATGTTTTAAGCATGCTAAACACTTACTTTTAAAATGGCAGCCATATAGCAATTTGTATATCAGGATGCTATATGTCGAAACCATGCAATCAATTCCAAATAAACTTTGTATGCTGGCAGTAGATATTACCAATATCAACTCTATGTACACAGAGCATCTTTTTCTAGCCATTTAGTAAGATAGTCTCATGTAAGTAAATAAAGTTTTTTTTATCATATCTCGGGAAACAATTGATAGATTCCTTCCAAATTTGGCAAAAAAATAGTACCGCAGTATGTGGTGTAAACTGATGTCTTTTATGTAGGTCACACACTGTTTTTGAAAATGGTGGAAATATATACACATCAGCAAAGTATATTTTATTAACTAAACAAATTCAAACTTAACTTTGTATGCTGGCGGTATTTATTACAACCATCAAATTTGTGTTTTCAGAGCCTCATTTCTCAGCCATTTTATAAGATAGCCCTACCAATAAAAATTATGTTTTTAGCTCATGTCTCGGTAAACAATCAAACCCATTCTCACAAAATTTGGCGAAGATGGTGTCAAGGCCTAACACGTCAATACAAATAATTTTTTTTTAGTAGGACACTTATTTTCAGAATGGCAGCTATAAAATCGTTTTACTTTTGTGTGCTATATCTACGAAACAATGAAATCTATTTCAACTTATATTTGTATATTGGCAGTTTACAATTATATAAATTTTGTCTTCTATTTATGAAGTCGCCCATTATGGAGTTTTTATGCCGTGTGTCGAGGACCAATCAACCGATTGCCACCAAATGTTACACTGGAACATTAAAAATATTTTGTAGCAAATTGTGCATACCAAAACTTCTACAGAAGACCATTCAAATTCCCATGATTTAAATTGGCCAGGCAACAATGTTCAAAATGGCAGCATCATAAATAATTAAGTTAAGTTGGCCAAACATATTAAAAAATTGAACAAAAATTTGTATGTGGCAATATAAATTAAAATCAACGTATTTAGAGACGCTTTTTCTGGCAATTTTGTACGATAGCATCAAATAAGATAATAATTTTTTTTATGCCTGCACCACTAGCAATAATACACCCTCAAACACATATGGAACTAAACCATATTTCGTTGTATCGGTGAGAATTTCTGTGTCTAGCTCACAGTTTGTTCTCCACCGTACTATTACTCGCCATCTGACTTTAAAAGGTTGAATTTAATTTCATCGGTAAATACGACCTTCCAACAGTATTCGTAGCTATGGTTTTCCTGTTGCTTAGCATGGGAAAGTCACTTTTGGCTGTTTGCCTGGCTGATATAGGTTTTTCTTTTGGCTGTTCGACCATTATATCTAACTTCGTGAAGCACACTTCGTATCGTTTGTGCTATGACATGCTTNAAGCACACTTCGTATCGTTTGTGCTATGACATGCTTTCCTAATTCCCGCTCAACATCAGCTGTAATCTTCGGTGCACTCAGTTACAGGTGTACTTTAACTTACCTGACTATGTCACGTTGTTCTCTTTGCGTTAGACTAAATACAATACCACTTATTGCTCTGTTGTGATACGTTCTAGCGTCATAAAACCTGCAGAATATGTTTTTAATTGTACTGATGGGTGTGTTTATAACTCCTGCCATATCTCGGAAGGATTTTAGCTTTTGGAATCTCCTTATTAACATATTTATTTCTTCTTCAGTCTTTTCCCAAGCTTGTCGTCCCATTTCAGGCCAAGACTGCCACAAAAGGGTTTACTGATGAAAATCCGCAGCCTTCTTCCTTTGCACANAAATTTGACAAAAGTTGTTAGCGTAAACTGTTTTTGGTCTTCGGGGTGCGCTGCTCAAGGGAAAGGATGTGTTCATATACATCCTTGATACGTACAGTAAACAGCGTTTATAGCAACGCCTCGGTATCATGCATTATGTTATTCGTTTCCTCACAACAGGCGCATGAATAACGCCACTACACCCATGCCGATGAAAGATTTGTAAGTATTTAGCGAAAGGATTTAACATTAGTAAAAAGGTAGCTTTTAAGCAGGTTTTCCACATGTGCTCAATTACCTGTGAATATCCTCTACCAACGTATCATGCAGGGAACCACACCCAGACTGTCGCCACAAGCAAACAGGCGGCTTACGTAATTTTGTAAGCTTATTAATGTATGGTACATATTGTATACGGCATGTGTCACAATTGTCCTCCACCATCGTCTGTACAGTGGGCATACACGCAAGTATGTAGTATTGCCTACTTGCTAGGCGCTGTATTGCTGCAGTGAAATATTTGTGTGCGTTGCACATGAAAACGGTGGCTTCTGGACACTTGCAACAAGAGGACCATTTCTGTTAGTTGGGTTTTACTGCTCAATAAACCAGCATCAAACGCTCACAATTCCTGACAGTAGAAACGTTTCCGGCAATAAGAGGGTGGCCACCCCTGTTATTTTCGCTTTGGGGCAAGTTATTACTTGGACTTTGTTCTTAGGTTTATGATCCCTATACAAACAATGTTCGAAGAATCGTAATTTTATTTCACTTCGTTCCCGATATTTTGCAAAAATACATTCCAAAATCTCGATTTTCGGGAGCTTATATCTCCCTTAATATTCAGTGTAGTTATAAAGTGTCCTGTATATTGCCCACGTAATTTTTCATATGGAATCACCTCACGAATTTGTCGGTCGAAATCCGCCCCAACCTGTATAAATAAACACATTCGTCACTGTTAACCACGCGACTTTGACAGTTGTCAACACAACTGGTCATTGTTGGGAACATGCGCAGAAAACGATAATCGGTCTACCTCATCTGCAATCTATGTTTTGTCCCCTTCATGGAAAAAGAAGAATCGGTTAGCGTAAATTATTTGGCTTGCAACACGATGGCAGCGCGAGCCAACGGAAGTAATGATACAGTGTGATAAAAAAAAACACCGAATACCCTTAGTATGTGATAAAAGACAAAGAAGTGAACATTTTAAGAGAGGAGGATCTTTGTCTGGAAAGGCGTGGTTTGGCCTCTAAATCTCTTGTTTGGTTAGTAGTGGTCCATTCACAGTTACTTCCTAACTTTTCTGAATCCCTGCTTAAGTTCTATTTTCGGGTTATTCCTCCACCTAATGCAAAAAAAAGTTTAACAAAGGCCAAAATGTTACAGTAAGGGGACCATCCACCGCATTTGTGGGTACTCTGTTCAATAATACTTTGCGTGAAAACTATTAATTACTAGGCATTACCGATGCACCTATTTCCTCTGTTTTTTATTCGTGTTAATTATAAATGAAATAGTGTTTTTTTGTAGAAAGAATATAAGTAAGAGTTTAATTACCCAAAAACTAAGATACTTTTTGGTTAAAAGAGGTATAAAACGATGTGATATGACATCTGGGAAACATCCAAACACGTCACAAATGGGGTGTTTTTTCAAAGGTTTGATTCAGAAACTATAAAGATATTGCGAATATACTATAAATAAATTTGTAGTTAACTGCGCACTCTATGCCCGATATTCTGTAATACTTTGACGACCCGGACATGACTTCCTTCGCGTAAAATGTTCAGTTCAATGTTCTATATCGCAAACTACGTTTTATGAGTGCATTTTTTTAGCCTTTCCTGGCTGTGTTTATGTGTGTGCGTGTGTGTCCCCCCCCCTCCTTTTTGCAATTTCTGAACGCGTTTACCGAATTTCACCCAATTTGGTACACATAATACTTAGTAAGGACACCTGAATTTTACAGTTTTCGACCACGTCAGTCACTTACTTTCAAAATGGGGGTCATTAATATTTTTGCGTTATATATCATATTTCGGGAACCATTTAGCCGATTTAAATCAAATTTTGTATGCTGGCATAGCATTGTGTTAGCATTGAATTTTGAGATGGATAGTTTGGTTGGTATGCCATTTTGGAATATAACACCAATTTTAAAAATAAATATTTTAACTTATATCTCGAAAACTGTATAACAAATTCTCACCCAATTTGGCATTTAAGTAACACTATGGCAGACTATGTAAACTTAAATTACTAAACTTGATTAGTTTCTTGTTTTCAAAATGGTGGCCGGAAGATAGCACTATACATATAAATAAAGTTATTTTGTCATATCTAGGTAAATACTAAACCAATTACTACCAGATATGGTAAACAAGTAGTACTGATGCAGATTATGTTAAGTGATATGTTTTAAGCATGCCAGACACTTATTTTCAACATGGTGACCATATAGATATTTTTAGTTTTGTGTGTTATTTCGTCAAAACAATGTAATCATTTCCAACTAAACTTTGTATGCTTGCAGTAGATATTACAGCTATCAACTGTATCAACATAGAGCATCTTTTGTTCGCCATTTTGTAAGATAGTGCTAGGCGAATAAAATAATATTTTCATGTCTTATCTCCGAAAAGAATTGACAAATTCGTATCAAATTTGGCAAACAAGTAGTGCTGAGGCAGATGATGTCAAGTGGTATGTTTTAGGCATGCTAAACACTTACTTTCAAAATGGCAGCCATATAGCAATTTTTATATTAGGATGTTATATGTCGAAACCATGCAATCAATTCCAAATAAACTTTGTATGCTAGCAGTAGATGTTACAAATATCAACTATATGTACATAGAGTTTTTTTACAGCGATTTTGTAAGATAGTTTTATGTGAGTAAATAAAGTTTTTTTATCATATCTCGGGAAACAATTGACAGATTCCTTCCAAATTTGCCAAACAAATAATACTGCAGTATGTGGTGTAAACTGATGTCTTTTATGTAGGTCACGCACGGTTTTTGAAAATGGTGAAAATATATACACATCAGCTAAGTATATTTTATTAACTAAACAAATTAAAACTTAACTTTGTATGCCGGCGGTATTTATTACAACCATCAAATTTGTGTTTTCAGAGTCTCTATTCTCAGCCATTTTATAAGATAGCCCTACCAATAAAAATTAAATTTTTTTTCTAATCATATATCAGAAAACAATCAACCCATTCTCACAAAATTTGGCGAAGATGGTATTATGGCCTAACACGTCCATAAAAATAATTTTTTTTTTTTTAGTAGGACACACTTATTTTCAGAATGGCCGCTATAAAATCGTTTTACTTTTGTGTGCTATATATACGAAACAATTAAATCTATTTCAACTTATATTTGTATATTGGCAGTTTACAATCATAGAAATGTTGTCTTCTATTTATGAAGACGCCACATTAACATTATGGAGTTTTTATGTCATGTCTCGAGGACCAATCAACCGATTGCCACCAAATGTTACGCTGGAACATTTCAAATATTTTGTACCAAATTGTGCATACCATAAATTCTACAGAAGGCCATGCAAATTTCCATGATTTAAATTGGCCAGGCAACAATGTTCAAAATGGCAGCATCATAAATAATTTAGTTAAGTTTGCCACACATATTAAAAAATGGAACCAAATTCAAACAAAATTTGTATTTGACAATCTAAATTAAAATCGACGTATTTAGAGACGCTTTTTCTGGCAATTTTGTACGATAGCATCAAATAAGATAATACATTTTTTATGCCTGCACCACTAGCACTAATACACCCCCAAACACATATGGAACTAAACCATATTTCGTTGTATCTGTGAGAACTTCTGTGTCTAGCTCACAATTTGTTCTCCACCATACTATTACTCGCCATCTGACTTAAAAAGGTTGAATTTAATTTAATCGGTAAATACGACCTTCCAACAGTATTCGTAGCGATGGTTCTCCTGTTCCTTAGCATGGNTTCGTAGCTATGGTTTTCCTGTTGCTTAGCATGGGGAAGTCACTTTTGGCTGTTTGCCTGGCTGATATAGGTTTTTCTTTTGGCTGTTCGACCATTATATCTAACTTCATTTCTTATTGTTTGTGCTATGACGTGCTTTCCTAATTCCCGTTCAACATCAGCTGTAATCTTCGGCGCACTCAGTTACAGGTGCACTTTAACTTACCTGACTATGTCACGTTGTTCTCTTTCCATTATACTATACACAATACCACTTATTGCTTTGTTGTGATACGTTCTAGTGTCATAAAACCTGCAGAAAATGTTTTTAATTGTACTGATGGGTGTGTTTATAATTCCTGCCATATCTCTGAAGGATTTTCGCTTTTGGAATCTCCTTATTAACATTTTTCTTTCTTCATCAGTCGTTTCCCAAGTTTGTCGTCCCATTTCAGGCCAAGACTGCCACAAAAGGGTTTACTGATGAAAATCCGCAGCCTTCTTCCTTTGCACANTTGTCGTCCCATTTCAGGCCAAGACTGCCACAAAAGGGTTTACTGATGAAAATCCGCAGCCTTCTTCCTTTGCACATCACATAAAAGGCATCTGCGGAGAGTGAGGCATGGAACTCTGTTACCTGGACGTGCTCTGATTGTAAACCACAGACAATATTAGCAAATGTTAATACTATTTTAGAATAAACACTTGTAACACAGCGTTTGAACAACTCATACTGGCAGTTGGTTATTTGTTCTGCATATAGTTTGTACGATAATGTAATGTGACTAGCCAGACGAATAATGTTCGAGCCACTGTAGCTAAACGTGGATAAATCTCGCATGGTCTCTTTCTGCTCCCGTGGCCTAACCCGCCTGAGATGAAACATTTGTGTTTGACCCATTGAAAAGTATACCCCCNCCTTTTACCTTGGCCACTAGGAAAATTGTTTGTAACCCGGGTATAGGAGGGCAACGAGAGTTACACGACCCTGTTTTAGAGGTTTCGGGCCCAATGGGGGCCGGAGTCAATTTTGGTACACACAGTAGAATAAGTTGGAAACTGAAGAGTCAATTTCGGTACACACAGTAAGTTGGAAACTGAAGAGCATCCCTTCTCAAATTTAGCCCAGATTCATAGAATGGAGCAGAACTGAAACATATGACCGCATTTTGAGTGTTTGGAGTATTTCGGGGAGGGGGTTCGGGCCCAATGGGGGCCGCAAATCCTTTAAACAGTATTTTATTACCTTAGATAAATTGAACGGCGTAACATTCAGAAAAACGATACTGTTTCTGTAGTTCTTTTGGGGTTTTTGGGCCCAATGTGGGTCTAGAGCCCTTTTTTGGACTACACAGTATTTAAACGGGAGTACTGAAGGGCATTTCTGCCAAATTCAGTCTAGATCTGTCGTCAAGCGGTGCAGAGTTGTTCAGAGAATAAACTTACACACATATTTAAACATTTAAACTTACATATATACGAACTTTGATATGATATTTTTACAAGTAGTTACAGTTAACCTGCTTGTACGTCACGAAAACAGTAAAACTGTCATTCAGGTAGACAGTTATATAAAAACTGAGCAAGAACTTGCTGGCAGTAGCCTCAGTATACAATAACGTGACAGAGATCGACCAACATTAAAACAAGTTATACTAAATTCCCTTTATGACAACCGTCGTATTAATTAGCAAACAATTTTGAAGTTTGCAGAGCGGGACGTTTGAAGGTGTGAAATTGTTTAAAGCAGTGGTTACTGTAAGTATCCGACATTACATATAAACTGTAACATACATTGCAGATAGTCAACTAAGTAGAAAAGTGTCTGATATGATTTTTTTATTTAGCTTGAATTTAAACATAAATATATTATTTTCCTATCCTTTTTCTACACAAAATCAGAATATTACATCTTGTTAAGAATATGAAACTGGTAGCGAGACTTAGAAGTCAATGAGTGAAGAGATTTGGGTGAAAATGAGGGTGAAGTTAGGTAATTGTGTAGCACAGCCGGAATGCAAGGGTGGGAGAAATGGGAGATCCCCGAGAAAACACGCCGCCCAGCGACATCGCCCGGCACGATTCCCACATACGAAAATCTTGGGGAGCAACCCAGCCAGGAATTAAACCCAGTTCACCTTGGTGGGAGGCGAGTAGTCTGGCCACTACACCANGTTCACCTTGGTGGGAGGCGAGTAGTCTGGCCACTACACCACCGCGGCCCCTATACGAAACTCAGGAAGTCTTGCAAAGGCTTGGGTAAAACCCGCCAGATCATGGCTAGGAATAGTAATACTCTTCACGAGACACTCAGAAGGTAGAATTCTGGGTATTTGGGTTGGACTGCAAGATGACATTATTCATAATGACGTCTTTGCCGCTCTGTCGATAACAATATGGCACAACACAAGCATCAGGCTTTCATTTGCAAAGCGTTGATATTTAACAGTATTGTTTAAGTAAAAAGAGGCGTGGGAAGACAACGGAAAATGAAACACCTTTTCAAAAAATATTTATATGAACATAAGTTACAGATTTTACTATACTACATTTGTTTCAAATTTAATAGTGTCACCTCCCTCGTACAATGCGCACTTGGCTATGCGCATCACATTGGAATCCTTGTTTTTATTGATTACTAGCTGTGACCACGGCTCCACGCGCGTGGACTACACAATTATTGTTTAAATTTTTTTAGAAATAAATAATTGAAATCAAAATTCGCAGNCGGCTCCACGCGCGTGGACTACACAATTATTGTTTAAATTTTTTTAGAAATAAATAATTGAAATCAAAATTCGCAGCGGACTCGCAATAAATACACGTACATGCTCGAACGTGATTAGTTTGTTANAGGAAGAAATAACGGTATTTGTTAGTAGACAGACACTGATCATAAACACAGAACAGAGCACTAACGATGTCATTTTATGGTGCTAGAATCGCTATTTTATATAGCCACTGGTCGTCATTTATATTTCTTTGTAGATCTGGGTAAGCGCTGACAATCAGTTCCGTATCACTCTGCACCAAATTACTAAAATCCCCCGTTAGTGACACTCAGCCCTCGGCATCTGTTTCTAACCGTCCATCTCCAATTTTCAATAGTGTATCAGCATAATGCCCTGCATCAACGTCATTGTAGAGGTGCACTCTCATATTTGTCGCCNCCCGTTAGTGACACTCAGCCCTCGGCATCTGTTTCTAACCGTCCATCTCCAATTTTCAATAGTGTATCAGCATAATTCCCTGCATCAACGTCATTGTAGAAGTGCACTCTCATATTTGTCACCAAACTGAATTTCTTGGCATTTGCCCATAAGCTTGACGACTTGAGACAGGCTTTGATTTCATCTGCAGGTGTGCCCCTCTGAATCACTGGTAGAGATTGGCGGAAGTCACCAGCCAGTAATACAACCATTCCTCCCATAATGTCTGTATTGTTTCGTATATCCTGTAGAGTTNCGGAAGTCACCAGCCAGTAATACAACCATTCCTCCCATAATGTCTGTATTGTTTCGTATATCCTGTAGAGTTCAGCGTTGCATTGTGCTTTCGTCCCACACTAACAATTTACATTGAAGCAGCATTGTACCCCGAGCGCTATTTTTACTAAAAAAATCTTTCCTGAGGGAATGCCATAATTTTTTGGGATAAAAAGTAGCCTATGTCACTTTCCGGCCCTCCAACTATCTTTGTACAAAAATCACGTCGATCCGTTGCTCCGTTGCGACGTGAAAGAAGGACAGACAAACAAACAAACACACTTTCGCATTTATAATATTAGTTAGCNCCGTTGCTCCGTTGCGACGTGAAAGAAGGACAGACAAACAAACAAACACACTTTCGCATTTATAATATTAGTTAGGATTAATCTGTTTGAAAAAAAAAATTACGAAAGAAGTACGTCTATCGCGAATTATCTATTGATTTTACCCTGCAGCAAAGGCATAAAAATTGAACTACGAACTGATTATTATGTTATAATACCGATTCTGCAACATTCTGGTAGAATTGATATTGCGACATTATTATGGGTTCGTAGTNTGATTATTATGTTATAATACCGATTCTGCAACATTCTGGTAGAATTGATATTGCGACATTATTATGGGTTCGTAGTTCAGTTTTTGTGTGAGTACTGCAGCGTGAAGTCAATAACTAGTTCACTTTGTATTTTCCGAATTGTTGTGTTTAAAAACGCACACAAGCAAGAAAAAACAGCAGAAGCTCCCCTCGCTCTTTGTAGGTCATCGTTTCAATATCGAGTGGTTTCACCAGATAAACATGCTGATGCACTTCCTTTACACGCAGCTATAATATTTCTCTATAATTTAATTTTAGTGTACGTTAATCTCGGCCGATGAATTAGCGGTTATAACTAGTTGCTACCTAAACATGTCTTGTATCACAAACACTTTAGACTTCTGTTAACATAAACGTATCTTGCTTGTGGTAAAATTAAACATTTACTTNTGTCTTGTATCACAAACACTTTAGACTTCTGTTAACATAAACGTATCTTGCTTGTGGTAAAATTAAACATTTACTTTTATTAATATATTAGCGACCCGACCCGGCTTCGCACGGGTACAATTTAATTTTTACAGCGATACACTAATAAATAAATTGGGAAAAGACAATTACAATATTATGTGATAGTAAATTAGTAAACTACTATAATATATAACATACATACATACACGTCACGCCTGTCTCTCAGACGGGTAGGCAGAGATTATGTACCTCCATTTACCACGATCCTGACATACCTACCTCCTTCGCTTTATCCATATTCATACATCTCTAATATAACAATATTATATTATAGTGGTTTAGAACATTTCTTTGTATACAACATTAATCGTTTTGCCTCCGACTACCAGCACAAAAAGATTTCTGTTTGANTAGACCATTTCTTTGTACACAACATTTATCGTTTTGCCTCCGACTACCAGCACAAAACTATTTCTGTTTGATGTGACACGCGGAAGGGCTACGTATAGTTGTCCGTGTGAAAAACATGCTCCACTCAAATCCACTCCAGCCGCATAAAGTGTTTGACCCTGTGCCTTATTTACGGTCATACGAAAACAAACTCTTATTGGAAATTGGACTCTTTTAAAATTAAAAGGATTTGTAATCGAGTCCCGTTGAATAATTACGGTGGATATATACTTCGCGATACAATTATAGGAGCATGGTGGCATGCCAAAAGGATTCGATGAATTAAGAAATTCTGTGGGATAGTGCACAGCTTCTTCATTGTCGAGTAATGTATCTACTGAGTAATAGACTTGTGTTTGCACATTGAATTTTGCTAGCACTAATTCATAACTTTTTTTCAGCTTGTTCATTATTAGGTGATAATATCGCTCTTTCTTTGTACCACCGCATCCAAATCCGTTCGGTGGTTCTCGAGATTAGCGCAGTCATACAGACAGACAGACGCGCGCCAGGGACTTCTTATAATGGATAAATAAAAAAGTTTCATTTGTAAATAATATTTAAAAAAAATAAAATAGTTGTGTTGGTAATGCCTAGTAAGAACTAGTTCTCATGCAAAATATTATTAAACTGACTGCGTACGAATGCGGTGCGTTGTTCTTTTGATGTTCATTTTATAGGCTCATTAACTAAGCTTTGCTTGCACGAGGCCTGAAAGTAGAACTCAGCATGGCTTCAGCAACATTGGAAGTAATTCTTGTTCCCTTGGTGGAAATTCACACAAACGCGTTGCTATAGTCGGCCGCATGCAAATACGTTCGGGTGCGTGCCATTATATATATATATATATATATATATATTTTAAATCTTTGTCAAAGTAAAAATATTATTGAAAGTAATAAGAAGAATACCTGAGAGGCAGGAAATGTATGTTTTGATAAACCTATTTATGCTGCAAAGCGATTCGGAAACTTCTAAATAAATCATACCTCAATTATCTATATGGACACACAATTATCTACACATAGGCGTATGTATAGGCTGTTCACTGTAAAGTGAGCACTTTTGAGGCCCTAGTTAACTTTTTTATTTTCACCCATTTTTTTTATCCTTTAACCACCTTTTAAATAAATATAGTCATGCAAGTAATAAGCACAGTGTGCATATTCAACCGCCCTCGCATGTTCACGTCTAGGTCTAAAATAAAATATACTTATCGACTATTATTCCAAATGAGAGGGCTTTCAAAAGTGCTCACTTTACCCTAAATAGCCCATATGCGTAGAAACTGCCAAAATTGGACGTCCTAAACTTTCCCGTCATAACAAGTTCTTTGTCACTCATAGTACAGAACGCTATAGAATTTGACAACCAGTAGAAAAAAATTAAACAAAATTATATGTTTCTCTGTGTTAATTAGGAAAAACTAGTGTTCCTGACAAACATATTAGTAACAAAAATATATAAATTATTATTAATACATTTCATTTCGTTATGAGCGTCCTTTAACTTTATACTCTTATAGACAAACCATCAGGCAGTTACACTACACACATGATATATACAGAATGTATGTAAATAACACCGAGTGACTCCGGCAGGTTATTCCTTGGGAAAATATAAGACGAAAACTTCTGTACCACTTTTATCTTAGGTAATTATCAAAGTAGCTATGCGCCCACAAAAGTGTGCTATTAGTTAAACATATCAGAAAGTACTTGGGATTAAGTAACATGTCTGTGAATAGTAATTTGTATAATGGAGAACTTACACCTCTTTTGGTATTATCATCATTATTAAGTGGTTTGTTTGTACGAAACTTTGTAAAAATAGGCTGAAAACTATTCGTGAAGACAAATTCTGAATCAGCACGTCTAAATTAACAGAAAAAAGTTTCCTTGTTGGAACTCTCTCAGGCGAACCGTTTCCGAGAAATCCACGTGGAAATTCCGTACAGAAATTGAGTTGATGGACAGGTAGGCAACACACGGCGTGTGACTGGACAATACACGAGTGAACAACGAGTAGCGCTCAACGTACCGTAAACGTAAAAAGTCGTGAGCTAGGCGCGAGCCCGGGTAAGTTGCATTTACGGTGATGATGGCACGTTGATGTACTGTGCACTATCAATGTGGCGGGGTACACCATTAAATAAGCGGTAACGTACTGTGACTGCAGAACGAACAGAAGGTAGATGATGCCGTAGTACACGGGTGTATTGAAACTTCACAAACTTGTAGATTTACAAAAGCAAGTGCACTAAGAAATCAATTCAGCCACACGCCTAGCGCACTGCTGATTGCGCGCCGTATTTGCGGCGACTGATCTACACTATTCGCGGTTTATTCACACTTTTTGAATCAAACTTTTGAAAAATTACATTTTGTATGATGTGTTTGGTTGTTTACTAAATATGCCATGTATCACAAGCGTTTTATTATTCTGTTAGCATAGAGTTATCTTATTTTTTGTTCATTTGAACATTTATTTGTATTTTATCGATAAATTATAATATTCCGTTTAGTGATACGTAGAAACAGGGGGGAAATATGTGAGCTGGTAATACGTAATAAGAAATAGTTCTTATAAAAAAATATTTTTAAGTGAGTGCGCACGAATGCGGTGCGTTGTTCTTCGGTGTAATTTTCTAGACTTGAATAAGCTTTGTTTGCATAAGGCGGAGGAATATCATGTAAGTAGAACTCAAGCAGTGCCTCGGAACAGTTGTAAGTAACGGTGACTGGACTATATGAGGAAGTCAATACCGTATCGTGCAGTCACATGCCAAGAGGAGCAGCACCGCCCCCTGTATCACAGGTGGTTTACTTAAAACCTGTGAAAATAACAACAATCTTACAAGCGCAATAAAATAAAATATATCAGATAAAAGAGAACTTAGATGATGATCATGAAATGCAAAGTCTAATATAGTTTATATAAAACATGTTCATAATAGAAGTTTTAGCATGACCATTATTCATGTATTCGGCTACTTTTTCTATTTATTTTTCCTGTAGCGTGAACTACTTAATTTTTTCCCATTTGTAATGTGACTTAATGACGTGTCCACTGTGGTCTTTTAGGAATTTCAAAAAATGATCATTATTTATAGTGAGAAAATACAGCCCAATAGGCATAAAAGTAGGTATATTCAAATTTTACATAATTGGTTTTCTATGAGTTTCCTTTTTTAAATTAAAATAAAGAAATAATATATTGTAACAATACGCCGATACCAGCCTAAGCTTGCCAGAATCTGACTTCCTGACTGCAATAAAGATAACACTTATATGTACTAGTTATCCTGACGAAACTTAGTGAACCGAATTACCTCGAATTACAGAGCCCCGGAGATTTCATATAACGCCATTTGCTTTCCCGCCCCCCGCTGCGGCCGTAAACAACCCTGGCGAATTTGGCGACAGGGTTGAAGAAATCATCATCTGACCAATAACAGCTGAGGACGAGTATGCTGTGTTCTATTTTTTTTTCCTATTTTGTGGTATGTCGCATCAAAGCAGACGTCACCACGACATCAGCCAACCAGGATGCTTGCCGTAACTGATCGNATTAATCTTTGTCAAAGTAAAAATATTATTGAAAGTAATAAGAAGAATACCCGAGAGGCAGGAAATGTATGTTTTGATAAACCTATTTAAGCTGCAAAGCGATTCGGAAACTTCTAGATAAATCATACCTCAGTTATCTATATGGACACACAAGTATCTACATGTAGGCGTATGTATAGGCTGTTCACGGTAAAGTGAGCACTTTTGAGGCCCTAGTTAACTTTTTTATTTTCAGCCAATTTTTTTCCTTCAACCACCTTTTAAATAAATATAGTAATGCAAGTAATAAGCACAGTGTATATATTCAACCGCACTTGGAAGTTCACGTCTAGGGCTAAAATAAAATATGTTTATTGACTATTATTCCAAATGAGAGGGCTTTCATAAGTGCTCACTTTACAGTGCGTAGAAACTGCCAAAATTGGACGCCCTAAATTTTACCGTCAAAACAAGTTCTTTGTCACTCATAGTACAGAACGTTATAGAATTTGACAACCAGTAGAAAAAAATGAAATGAAATTATATGTTTCTCTGTGTTAATTAGGAAAAACTAGTGTTCCTGACAAACATATTAGTAACAAAAATATATAAATTATTGTTAATACATTTAATTTCGTTATGAGCGTCCTTTAACTTTATACTCTTATAGACAAACCATCAGGCAGTTACACTCCACACATGATATATACAGAATGTATGTAAATAACACCGAGTGACTCCGGCAGGTTATTCCTTGGGAAAATATAAGANCACACATGATATATACAGAATGTATGTAAATAACACCGAGTGACTCCGGCAGGTTATTCCTTGGGAAAATATAAGACGAAAACTTCTGTACCACTTTTATCTTAGGTAA
The DNA here is from genome assembly GCA_002778355.1 of Clitarchus hookeri. Classification (NCBI taxonomy): domain Eukaryota; kingdom Metazoa; phylum Arthropoda; class Insecta; order Phasmatodea; family Phasmatidae; genus Clitarchus; species Clitarchus hookeri. The sequence continues at coordinate 263,243 of NQII01001412.1, forward strand.
TTATCAAAGTAGCTATGCGCCCACAAAAGTGTGCTATTAGTTAAACATATCAGAAAGTACTTGGGATTAAGTAACATGTCTGTGAATAGTAATTTGTATAATGGAGAACTTACACCTCTTTTGGTATTATCATCATTATTAAGTGGTTTGTTTGTACGAAACTTTGTAAAAATAGGCTGAAAACTATTCGTGAAGACAAATTCTGAATCAGCACGTCTAAATTAACAGAAAAAAGTTTCCTTGTTGGAACTCTCTCAGGCGAACCGTTTCCGAGAAATCCACGCNCAGCACGTCTAAATTAACAGAAAAAAGTTTCCTTGTTGGAACTCTCTCAGGCGAACCGTTTCCGAGAAATCCACGCGGAAATTCCGTACAGAAATTTAGTTGATGGACAGGTAGGCAACGCACGGCGTGTGACTGGACAATACACGAGTGAACAACGAGTATAGCGCTCAACGTACCGTAAACGTACAAAGTCGTGAGCTAGGCGCGAGCCCGGGTAAGTTGCATTTACGGTGATGATGGCACGTTGATGTATTGTGCACCATCAATGGTACTGTGACTGCAAAACGAACAGAAGGTAGATAATACCGTAGTACACGGATGTATTGAAACTTTACAAATGTGTATATTTACAAAAGCAAGTGCACTAAGTAATCAATTCAGCCACACGCCTAGCGCACTGCTGATTGCGCGCCGTATTTGCGGCGACTGATCTACACTATTCGCGGNTCAGCCACACGCCTAGCGCACTGCTGATTGCGCGCCGTATTTGCGGCGACTGATCTACACTATTCGCGGTTTATTGACACTTTTTGAATCAAACTTTTGGAAAATCACCCTTTGTACGATGTGTTTGGTTGTTTCCTAAATATGCCATGTATCACAAGCGTTTTATTATTCTGTTAGCATAAAGTTATCTTATTTTTTATTCATTTGAACATTTATTTGTATTGTATCTATAAATTATAATATTCCGTTTAGTGATATGTAGAAAACAGGGGGGAAATAGGTGAGCTGATAATACGCAATAAGAAATAGTTCTTATGGAAAGTATTTTTAAGTGAGTGCGCACGAATGCGGTGCGTTTTTCTTCGGTGTAATTTTCTAGACTTGAATAAGCTTTGTTTGCATAAGGCGGAGGAATATCTTGTAAGTAGAACTCAAGCAGTGCTTCGGAACAGTTGTAAGTAATGGTGACTGGACTATATGAGGAAGTCAATACCGTATCGTGCAGTCACATGCCAAGAGGAGCAGCACCGCCCCCTGTANGGTGACTGGACTATATGAGGAAGTCAATACCGTATCGTGCAGTCACATGCCAAGAGGAGCAGCACCGCCCCCTGTATCACAGGTGGTTTACTTAAAACCTGTGAAAATAACAACAATCTTACAAGCGCAATAAAATAAAATATATCAGATAAAAGAGAACTTAGATGATGATCATGAAATGCAAAGTCTAATATAGTTTACNCGCAATAAAATAAAATATATCAGATAAAAGAGAACTTAGATGATGATCATGAAATGCAAAGTCTAATATAGTTTACATAAAACATGTTCATAATAGAAGTTTTAGCATGACCATTATTCATGTATTCGGCTACTTTTTCTATTTATTTTTCCTGTAGCGTGAACTACTTAATTTTTTCCCATTTGTAATGTGACTTAATGACGTGTCCACTGTGGTCTTTTAGGAATTTCAAAAAATGATCATAATTTATAGTGAGAAAATACAGCCCAATAGGCATAAAAGTAGGTATATTCAAATTTTACATAATTTGTTTTCTATGGGTTTCCTATTTTTATTAAAATAAAGAAATAATATATTGTAACAATACGCCAATACCAGCCTAAGCTTGCCAGGATCTGACTGACTGACTGCAATAAAGATAACACTTATATTTACTAGTTATCCTGACGAAACCTTGTGAACCGAATTACCTCGAATTACAGAGCCCCGGAGACTTCATATAACGCCATTTGCTTTCCCGCCCCCCGCTGCGGCCGTAAACAACCCTGGCGAATTTGGCAACAGGGTTGAAGAAATCATCATCTGACCAATAACAGCTGAGGACGAGTATGCTGTGTTCTATATTTTTTCTATTTTGTGGTATGTCGCATCAAAGCAGACGTCACCACGACATCAGCCAACCAGGATGCTTGCCGTAACTGATCGNCTATTTTGTGGTATGTCGCATCAAAGCAGACGTCACCACGACATCAGCCAACCAGGATGCTTGCCGTAACTGATCGAGCGGATTGGCCGAGTGGTAAACCACTTGACTTGCATTCGAAAAGTCACGTGTTCGATTCCCGGACCGGCCATCCTGATTTCGGTTTGCCGAAATCACGCCAGGCGCAAGCTGGGAGAGGCTGTGGCCAATTCCGTCCTCGTTTGTACTTCTCTGAGTAACTTGTAAATGTAGAATAAATTGTTCAGCCATCTGCTAATGTTGCAGTGAATTGTTTTGATTTTGGCCCTGATCTAGAACAACAAAAACATGATGCTCCTGTCGATATGCATTTAGAAGAATTTTGCTCCGTATGTACTTATCCTCCCCCCCTTTTTTCCCTTCGGAGAGCTAACCAAAACATGTAAGAGTATTAAAACAGTATATCATAATTTGTTTTGTTTTTACATGAATTATTACTTGATTTTCTATCATTAACAAGCTATTTATCGTTCCTTTCCGATGTCCTTTATGCATAACATGTAATACGTGTCAGAAAATAAAATAAGGACTTAAGCCAAAATATTGACATATTCACTGATATTTGATGTAAAGCAAATATATAGAACAAAATTGTGAAATGACTTACCCCTTAGAACATAAACTGCACTGCAATTCCCTACAGCAAACGTATTTAACTCGCTTTCAAGACCTCGATGTTAAGAGCTGCCCAAATCTCTAAACTCTCCACTCCGTTCTCAATATCCTACTAATCCTACCAATATTATAAATGCGAAAGTCTGTGTGTATGTCTGTTACCACTCAGTTCCATAACGGCTGAACGGATATTGATGAAATTTGGTATGTAGGTTCTTTAAACCCTGGAATAGAACATAGGATCCTATTTATCCCGAAAATTGTACTGTTTCTGTGAATTAATCACAAAATCTAATTTTTTAAAGGCTGGGAACGTGACCGAAATATTTTTTTCCTATGGTGTGAGAGTTTATCAGGCCACCCAAGGACCTCTAAAATGGCTTAACGACTGCTATCAAACGATAACAACCGGGACCGAATATTTAACGTGCCCTCTGAAGCCCGGAAGCGCTCAGATGTTATGCCACTAAACGGTNCCGGGACCGAATATTTAACGTGCCCTCTGAAGCCCGGAAGCGCTCAGATGTTATGCCACTAAACGGTCACCCATCAAAATGTGTGCCGCTTTGGTGATAGATTAAGATCCCTCAGCCAAGCGCAAAGAGTTGTACCTAGGTTTACTTATTTCTAAAGCTACAACTTGATGAAACTCACGTTTTGATTTTCATACATCGACGCTGGAAAGCGGAAATGTGGTAACCACGCGATACTTACACAGATACACTCCAAACTACTTGGCTATCGGGTAAAAAATATTTCCTTCCTCTAGGGTTGCCATAATCAGTAGACATCGGATCATATGCATTTGCATAATTGCATATTCAAATGCATAAAACGTGATATTTACAGCGTTATTGCATATTTGAATAGTTTCTTCCCAATCTTGCTTATTTCGATAGCGAGGAGAATAGCATTAGACCTGAAAAGGAATGGCTGGGG
>NQII01001412.1:278075-316113 GCA_002778355.1 Clitarchus hookeri
CTTCGCAGCTGCAGTTCGTGCTGAAGAAGTTCGGCATTGGTCACTGGTGATAGCTGGGCGTTTCCTCAGGAGGCAGAGGAGAGAGTCTTAGCACGACTGGTACTAAGTCAAGCTGCTGGTATCAACTGATGTTCTGCGGTGGTGTAGGGTTCTTTATTCTCCTGGTCAGGGGGTGTCTTGGGTTCCTTCGGCCGTCCGGCGATTCTGGAGGGGTAGCTCCTCCCATTTTGGGCAGTGCTGCACTGGATGTGATCTATCGGGGAAGGCGCTGGAAGCGGGGTAGTTGTCTGGTGTTTGGGCGGTATCCGCCGCTCGCTTAGGGGCAACTCTCTTGCATTGTCGCTTGGTCTCCCTTTTCGTTGGACTGTTAGACGGGTGATTTATGTTGTTGTCTTGCTTGAGGTGCATTCCGCTCTCCAGGAGTCAGTGTTTAAGGTGGCGGAATGCTGGTCTGGCCAGTGGCCAGTCGGTGTTCATATCTCTTCTGGGGCATGTGATGATACGGAGTTGTAGCAAAAAAGAAATAGTGAAACTATACGTCATGCATCAGATTCTCCGTTGAGTTACTGTGGCGTCGCGTAGGCTGAGTTGGCCAGAAAAAAAGATTTCCCGTTACACGTTGTGCGTCAATTGTGTCTGAAATATCTTTATTTCAAGTATGTATTTATTTATTTAATTTTTAAACATCCCAAAATTGAAATAAAACTTTTATTAAAAAACAGTTGAAAACTTACCAGTTTCAGCTGTGTATGAATAAGCATAGCAATTTTCCCAGAAGGTGTTTCTGGTGGTAGGATATCTGCTGTGAGATGTCACAAAGTATTTCTAAAAACTTTTAAGGCACATGTTTAATATGCAAATTGGAAAATGTTACAAAACCTTTAAAAGTTCATGACCTAAAGATCTTAGCCTTGAGCATAATACCTGATTTGAAGTACCGTATTCTTAACTTTCATCTAAAGTGACAAAGATGACAAATGTATGGAATTGCCCAATTGATTAAGGGGGTGCAAGCATGTGTGTGTTTTTTTAATGATGAAATAATTATAATTTTTCAATTCTGTATTTATATACTAGTTCCTTGTTTAATTCTCAATCAAATCAGTTTTATAGATATGGTACACAAATAATGGCACTCATAATGAACAAGTGCTAAAGCTATAATTGTTGAATTAATTTTTTTATTATTATTTGAACTTTACGGCATCCATATATGTGTGTGTGTGTACACGAGGAAGCAGGTGAAGTTTTTTTCACTGACACATACTGTTTGTTTTATCATGTGCTGTTGTGATAGTTTTGAGGGCATTAAGATTGAGTAACTAGGTACTTTAGAAGAAATGTCATTGTGCATTACAGTAATGCGAGTTGTAGATTGGTAAATGTAATTTGTATGCACGTAAAAACTTTTTGAATTTTTCTCTTATTTGTATGGACTGTTTTCCACCTTTATTGCAAATGTGAACTGTAAAGCATTTGGGCTTCTGTATATCTTAATGTGTTGATAATTTCAAAGCACGAGTAACTCATTTTTACATAGCACTGTAAGTCAGTTTGATATCTTGGTTAATACAAGCAAATACTGTCTCATCGAGTCTGATCAGCACATAATATAATGCAGTAAAAGGCTATAAAGCTATGTTATTTATATGCATTTTGTACGAAACAGGTACTTGGCCCACAGCGTTGGTCACAGCAGAAGTGGAGTGTGGAAAGTGTCCACTCAAAGAATGTTGTGGCAATTCTGCATCTTCTGGTAGCTCTTGCTCGTCATTTCCGAGCTCCTGTACGCCTGCCTGAGAATGTGGCGGTTGGTGTCGTCGTTGTTCAGGTAAAATATTTTAAAATTAATTTTAGTTAGTTAAACTTTTTGTGTGGTATAACCAAGTATGTATTACAATTGTTGCCATTTTAACCCAATTTGACAATGTTTGATAGCCGTGAGCATTAGGATTGTGCGAATACTGCTATTCCTTAACGAAACGAAAATTAAACAAAAGTTGCTGAATTTTCGTGTAAACAAAACAAAACCGAAAATTTTTTGTTAAGAATTTACATAGTTAACCATAGTGTTCAAAGATCAAGAAAAGTACTTTTTTTTACTAATATACAATGGATTCTCTATCCATCGTTTCTCAGAGGACTGACAAAAAATTTCAATACATGTGGACTTTCAACGAATGAGGTCTTGAAATGCAGATAGATCAAAAATGGGACCACAGAATATGTTCCATGGATGCTGGATTTCAATCCATCCAAGTTCAGTACATAGAGGTTCCACTGTATTATGGAAAAATTATCACATTACTTACTTTAATGCTACAGTAGAACCCTGTTATAATATTCATCAAGGGTTCAGTACAATAAAATGTAAGCAGGAACAGTATTACACCTGCAAGGACACATCAAGAGAAACAAAATTTTAATGTAATAATTTTTGTATATAAATAGTTAGTCTAGTGCTTCAACATATTCATATGAATCGTTTGATGCACAATGACATGCATTCTGGATGCTTGCTCACTTATCTACTCTTGGTTATCTTAGTAATTTTGAGGACCATTACCTCTAAATTCCTTAATATTTCAAATATAAACTGTTGTCTGTATCTGTTTGTAGGCTACTGCATTGTTAATGTGTCTGAAATTTCAATTGAGATGCCGCAAGGAATTGATGTTATAAGCAGGAAATGAAAATTTTAACTTTGTTATGTGCTTTAAATGAAGCCATTAAGCCTTATGGAGAAATGGCGGGACCATTAAATAATGGTGTTATATGCAGGAAAATGTTATAACAGGGTTCTACTGTACGAAGTATTCAGTATTCCAGTAATTTTTATCAGATTGGCCTAAAAAAATGTGTTTATAAAGCCTCCATTATCTTATATAAAAATTGCAAAAAAACATGTTTGTAACGTTAATTGTTATGGATCAGTCCTTTTATTACATTATTTTTGCACTGAGTAATTCAACTTGACAGTGTTGTTAAACAAAAAACATAAATAGACTTAATCGAAATGTTACATAAAAATTTCAAGTAACATTCACATTATAAGTTTATTTGACAGTAATAATCTCTTGCCTACAAAAATCTCTGATCAAAACTGTAAAAGATACATGTGCTATAGTTTCATTCCAAAAAGTCTACAAACACAATCATTAATTACTAATTATTGCACACAAACAGAACTCTGAAAACAAAATGCCCTTGGAGATCACTAAATGATTAAAATTATGCTAATAACTAGAGGTGAGCCGATATGGTTTTTGAGCCTTTTCCGATATTGCTGATACAAACTTACTGATACTGCCGATACCAATACCGATACTGCTTGACAAAAAAAAAACATTATTGCAAGTTTCAAAAAATAAAAACTTACTTTTTAAACATTTACCTAAATAAAATTCTAATTGTCTTCGTTTTTATTGTTTTAGTGACAGGCCTAACTGTTACGATAAATCTAGGAACCACATATTAAGCTTAAGCATATTTATAAGACAAAAATAACCGCCAAAAGCATTTCATTAAGCAATGAAACTCTTGAAAAAGACATAACACTTCAAATGGTGCGTACATTCAAAGTGCCGTTTTAAGTTTGTGGTATTATAGGACCTTGATGATGTAGTCCTCTCGAAACAAACACTTGCAAATATTGTAAACAGTTTTGCATTCTTGCATGTTGCTTACGGTACAAAGAAATTTCACAAATCACTTTTTCTTCCAGCCATATCAGTAGTTTTAAAATACTAATTATTTTAATAAAACCAAATAGTGAAACCTTTATTATTCGTTTTTCATGGGACCTACTGAAAAAAACTCAGCATGCGGGAAAACTCAACATGTAGACCTCTCTCCTCAAAAAGTAAAACCTAACCTCAAAAAAAATTATTTTTGTCCTTGGCTATACTGAGTTGATTGCCTGTAATGAACAGTGGGCATATCTTAAATACCGGATTAAAAAACATATCTCAATCATTCAATATAAGTATTTATTATAAAATATCGAAATGCACTTAATTTCGAAAATCCGCAGAATGTTTACATAAAATTCACTAAATTTCTGCTAAATGTAAAAAAAAGTGGTAAAAATCAACAAACTTTATTAAAAACAATTATTTAAACAGAAACGTGCTAAAAATTGTTGAGTTTGACATTTACAAATCCAATGTTTTTAAATTTCGCCATCTTGTGTGACAAGGAAATCACTGCATTACTCTTAAAATAAGTTACTAGCGTAATTTTATCTTAACAGAATTAATCGGTGAAAACATACTGTTCCCCTTTAATGCTGGTAATTTACATGGTTATTTACCGTACTGACCTAAATATTATTGTTTCCTTTGTGGAACGAGAGTACAGTTCAAATCCGTTCCATCCATTAAAATGTTTGGTTCTGGTCCGTACCACAACTGTTATACATACATGTTTTATTTGCGCGAATATTCCATTGCTGACTTGAAACAAAGAAATGCCTGCAATTATTATGTTTTACCTGTTTTTCGACGTGAGTAATTTCAAAACAAATAGTGATTGAATTATCAAAAATAAATTACGTGGTGGTTAACAAATGCAATGTTTCACGACAACTAGTTGTGTATACTAGCTTTTGAGGTTAGGGAGTGTCTGTTTACCTGCTCTTGGCGCTAGTGAATTTTGGTAGTACGGGTTTTAAGATAGTTATTCCACAGATAAACAATAGTTCCGAATATATATTGGTTTTCAGACAGAATATCTGATCGATGGATGCGGGTAAATTAATGATTTAAGGGCGTGGCATGCTGGGTTTTTTTAACATTGTTTATATAGGATATTTGTTGGGACCATCCAAAAAAATTGACTGATACGGGAAAACAACATAAACGGGAACGCAACAATGAGGTTTCACTGTAGCACAGCATCATCTTAGACTCTTAGGGCAAAATATCTGTTATAATATCGGCGATTTAAACATGAATTGCGCACAAATCCGATAATTACGATATCGGCCGGTTTCGATATATCTGTACCGGTATCGGCTCAGCCCTACTAATAACCATGGATGGGTACAATAACAAAAAATATTGGTTCCAGTACCGATTCTACAATTTAAATATTGGTTCTAGTATTCGGTTCTATTTTGAATACTTGCCTTTTGCTTGCAACTTTATTAAACCAATGCAGGTAAAATTCATGAAATGTTTTATTTAACCTAAAGAAGAATTGAACAATAATAAAGTTGAAGATAAGATTAAATGCATACAGATAAACATGTATTAAATTTATTTAATGTTTTTATTTAAGAAAATTAGCATCTTCACTCTGTGTATAACTAAACGGTTTCTCTTGGTGTCACAGATGAATCCTGTAGTGCTGAAAAGTCTCTCACTGCAAACTGTTGCAGATGGGACACACAAGTACTTTTTTGAAAGTGTCTGAATTGGTTTGCAGTGATCTCTTCTTCTCCAGTATTCAGTCACAGAACAATCAGGTGTCATCATTTCCTCACTTAAATACTGCGTTAATTCTTTTGCTGTATACCAGTTGCCATCTTTGCCACTATTAGTTTTAGAATGTGCAAACAGGTTGGAATATTGGGACCAAATTGAGTTTCCTGTACCTGAGTTTAATCACATTTGCTTAAAGATGACTGGGGGAAAAAAAAAAAAAAATTAGTGTTTGCATAAACATAAATTAATTTGTAAGGTAAATAATTTTTAAAATTCGAGAACCATGATTTAACCCAGTGCTCAGGACTTTGTAGTGTTGATGCTTCCTCCAACAATCTTTGTTTAGCAGCATCTGCGTTTTCCTTGTATTTAAAATGTGCTTCTTTAAAGCATTGATCCAACAGTGTAGCAGATGTCAGATTGTCACTGTTTTCATAATCCTTAAATCTTATTTTCATGGAAGAGTACAAGTAATTTTTCAGTCCGTGCAAACCAGAACCAGCTGGAGCAGGTTTCTGTAGCTCAGTTTCGATGACATTGATAAAGGGAATAACCTGAAATACAAACAAAACCAGTTTCACTCACTGAATGACATTACAAGCACATTACAAAACAGTGCATAAAATTTATTTAACATCAACATCCGCATCAGTTACATGATCCGAGCTGATGTGGTTTGTCACTGAATCAAATACATCAAGAATAGGGATGATGTTTTTGATCAAAGCCCACTGACAGTTTGACAGTTCTGGTATATGTAGCTCTGCACTAGTCAATAGAACAGCCCTCTTCTGCTCGCACAGCCTCTTGAGCATGTGCAATGTGGTGTTCCATCTTGTTGGTTCCTCTTGGATCTCTCTATGCCGTGCTGCTCCTGCAGTAATTTGACAAGTCTTGAGCACTTTATTGTCACGTGCAGAGTGCTTCAAGTGACCCACTAATTTCCTGCATGAAGAAACTAATTTGTTGTTTATTTTGTTGCTCAAGAAATCTTCCTTGAGCACCAGCTGCTAGGCATACAGAGTCGTTAAAAGGTGACAATTCTAAGCCAGCAACAATGTTTCGGGCATTATCTCGTACAACAGCCACCACTTTTTGTCCTTGTACCCATTTATGCAAAATAGAAGTGAGACATTCGGAAACGTTTTCAGCTGTGTGGCTCACTTCAGGGAAAGGGCACAACATCAAGACACAGGTGCTGGACGACAAATTCCTCATTCACATAGTGGGCGGTCACACTTCGGTATTCACCACAGAAGTCCATTCTGTGGTTATTGCAGCAAATTGTGTCTCAAGTAGGACTTTCAAAATTTTTGACAGCAGAATCATACATAGTTGGAATAATGACATTGCTCAGTGTTTTTGAGAAGGTATTGTGAAGCGAGGCTTAAGGTGATTGATTAGTTCTGAAACCTGTTTTATCGACTATGTTGAGTGGCCGGCCATCCACACAAACTACGGGTTTTATCAATGACTTGTCTCAATGTCTGCTGCATTGGAAACCTCTGATACTTAGGCCTCCATTTGTGGCTGCCCATTTCTGAAGTGGCAAATGTAGACCTGCCAAGTTTTTCAAGTGGGACTCGCCCCGACTTGAAATAATCTCAGTTACAGATGTGGAGGCCGCGGGCGAACAAAGAACTTTTGACATATCTTGCAAAGATTCAACTTTAAGTCTCTTTGGGTGTTGCGTTTTCGAATGCTTTTGCAGAGTTTACTTTGACAATCAGGGTGTCCACCCACAGGGAAATGTTAGGGAATTTTCATTTGGGTCAGGGAAAATGTAAATAATTTGCTACTCTGCAAAAGTTGTTAGTTGTGAAATCCAGGGTCAATTAACTATAAGCATACAGTATTTAAAATTTCAATTTTTAAGTTTGTGAACTGGCAATAATACATTTTTACCAAGTAACATAGGACCTATATATACAAAATAAAGTATTTTTGTGTTTCTGATGGGCACTAGTGTGACGTCAGTAGTATACGGTGTGAGAAATATAGATGGGCTGAATAAAATGTTGGCCCTGCTTGCTTGGTTTGTTGCAGTGTAATTTATTTCTACTTCACTAATGACATATTTGTTCTGTCAACAGTGGGAAAATATGGTATTGGAAGATTTCAGTCCTGAAAATAGGTCAGGGGAAATTGTAAGATTCTGCCTGAAAAACAGGGAAAATTCAGGGAATTTCAGTGGACATCCTGGACTTGCAAGATCCTTGGGATATACGACTTTTGCAGTAATTGCAAAATGTATATATACTTACTGTACATGCCAGTCAATGCTAAAATGTTCCCAAACAGATGACATTTTAATAATTTCCGACTTAAATACCTTAAAATCCTTTTTGTCACACTCTAAACATTATTCACGTATATCGCACTCACAAAATACATGCATGTACTCTACACCCTGTTTGTTAACGTTCTTTTTCTCTCTTATAATCCAACAACGGAGACGGAAATACACTAGAATGCCGTATTTAGAAGACGTACACATAAAACAATTAAAATGATTCAAAGCCAAAAATCTATACATAAACCATTTTGTTTTGCTCGATGCTGAGTGCAGTATCTTCTCTGTATATATTTATCTATGACTTTGCCATAATGAGAATGTTTATGTTTTGTCTCGTTTAAATGATATACCGTATTCATCCGAATATATAAGACTACCCCCTTTATTTGCCGTTTGCTAATGGAAAAAATTCGATTTAGTCACAAATACTTATTGGCAGGCCATGATTATAAAAAAACCTCAAAAGTCAAATATCCCATGATCCTCACGAACATTTGCTTCGGTAATGGAAAAATGCCTGGCTGCAGCACAATTGTTATGCATTTTTGCAAACGAACCACCATTACTTTAAAATTTGGATCATAACTACAACGTTCAAATTTTCTTAGTAGCGACGCTCATTTACCAATACGTTTGATACAAAACCAAAGAATGACTTCGACCAGGAGTAAACAAAGTACGGAAAAATAAATTATAGAAGTCGTATGCACAACCCCAGATGTATTCACTCTGGGAATGTTGAACGTCATCGCTGATAGGTACGTGTATGCGTTTTCTTAATAAACTGATGCTGAATTATTAATTATTAAAGATGATAAAGCAACAAATGTAATGACCATATCTATTCACCTCCACCTCAGAAATCACACTTTTTTGAAGAGAAATATTAGTTATCACTACAAAAGGCAGATGTTTGCCAAAGAAAAGACAAGTGCAATCTTCAAGCCCAAGTGGTATCTTGTTGTAAACAAATAAACTGTGTTGGCATGTGAAAAATCAACTTCAAGGCCTTTTTATTGACAGCCAAGAAAGGAAGGAAGGTAGGAAGTGACAGAGTGAAAGAGGGATGAGGAGGCGTGAGAGGCACATGTGATTGTTACTGAGACAAAAAATGCTGAGCCTCTGCCAAACAGTATTTATTGCTTTAAGCTTTTGGCGAGGGGGGTAAAATAAAATGTGGAGTCAATGAAGGCATTGTGAGAAACACATCAACTTGAACCACAAAAGCCTATTTTCAAGAAGAGAGAAAACTGTGTATAATAGATTCTTTGTACCATGGTCGAGGAAACTGTCTACAAAGAGATTGTGGATAACTGCAGCCGCAGTTCACAGGGGATTGCTGTATGTTTTATTTGTAATACTACACAAAGTTTCCGTCTCGCATATTACCATAACCACCGCCAAATACAAAAAAATATACCGTACCTATATATGAACTTGTATTGTATGTATTTGCTTACAGGCGTGAGAGAAAAAGATACCATAGTCTTTATTCCTCCTTTCAACAGTTCAGATTAGTGTTTTTGTTATTATGTGGTCTCTGGGCTACTGACCCCTGGCATGTGGCTACTGACCCCTGGCATGTGGCTACTGACCCCTGGCATGAATGTAAGGGCAGNGACCCCTGGCACGTGGCTACCGACCCCTGGCACGTAATGTAAGGGTAGGCGCATGTGGGTAAACATTGGCAATCTGCATGGAAGGGGCGGACAGTTCGGTACTAGAGTTGCTCTGTAGTGGTGAAGGGAATTACAGTATTTAGCAACCAAAATTAGCGTAACAAACTTATTTTCCAGCATATTCCCTTTAAAGTATTCAAATTTTTGTTACGATTCCCCAAAAAATTGTGTTTACTTCAAGGGGGTTGTTATTACCGGAGTCGTCATGTCAAAAGTTAACACAGATTTCAGCTGTACCCTAGTTTTAGACTTTAGTAATTGTTTCTAGAATTAATTTATTGAAGTGACTCTTAGTTTGGTGCATATTCCTGTAAACTGCTTGACATTTGTTAGTCAAAAAAATTATGTTCTTAATTTTTTTTCTATTTAAATTAGTTTGTTTGAAGATGCTTCCATCATATTTGTATGTGCCACACATTTGTGTTTGAGCTAGGGCTGAGCCGATACCGGTACCGATATATCGAAACCGGCCGATATCATAATTATCGGAATTGTGCGCAATTCATGTTTAAATCGCCAATATTTTAACCGATATTTTGCCCTAAGAATATAAGATGATGCTGTTTACAACTTGCCATAATTAGAGTGCTTTGCTCACTACAGTGAAACTTCGTTGTCGTTTTCCCGTATCAGTCGATTTTTTTGGATTATCCCAACAAATATCCTATATTAAACAATGTTAAAAAAACCCGCATGCTACACCCTTAAAACTTTAATTTACCCGCATCCATCGATCAGTTATTCTGTCCGAAAACCAAAATATATTCGGAACTATTGTTTATCTGTGAAAAAACTATCTTAAAACCGGTACTACCAAAATTCAGTAGCGCCAAGAGCAGGTAAACAGACACTCCCTAACCTCAAATGCTAGTGTACACAACTAGTTCTGAAAGGTTGCAATTGTTAACAACTACGCAATTTATTTTTGATAATTCAATCACTATTTGTTTTGAAATTACTCACGTCGAAAAACAGGTAAAACATAATAATTGAAGACGTTTCTTTGTTTCAAGTCAGCAAACTAATATTCGCACAAATAAAACACGTATGTATAATGGATGTGGTACGGACCAGAAACAGGCATTAATAATGGACGGAACGGATTTGAACTTTACTCTCGTTCCACAATGGAAACGAAATAATTTTTAGGTCAGTACAGTAAATAACCATGTAAATTACCAGCATTAAAGGGGAACAGTATTTTTTCACTGATTAATTCTGTTAAGATAAAACTACGCTAGTAACTTTTTTTAAGAATAATGCAGTGATATCAACTGTCACACAAGATGGCGAATGTTGTTTAATTTGGCGAAATTTAAAAATATTTTGCTGGCAACGGAATTTTTAGCGAAGTAAAATATAATTTCAAGAAATCGGATTTTTACATGTCAAACTCAACAATTTTTAGCACGTTTCTTTTTAAATCATTGTTTTTAATAAAGTTAGTTTGATTTTTGCCACTTTTTTTACATTTGGCAGAAATTTAGTGAACATTCTGCGGATTTTCGAAATTAAGTGCATTTCAATATTTTATAATACAATACTTATATTGAATGATTGAGATGTTTTTCATCCAGTATTTAAGATATGTCCGCTGTTCATTACAGGCAATCAACTCAGTATACCCAAGAATGAAAATACATTTTTTTTTTTAGGTTAGGTTTTACTTTTTGAGGAGAGGTCCACATGCAGAGTTTTTTTCTGTATGTCCCAAGAAAAACGAATAATAGAGGTTTCACTATTTGGTTTTATTTAAATAATCACTATTTTTAAATTGGTTTTTATTAAAGTACCCAACTGACTGTTTATTTTCAAAGCAAAATTAGGCATGTTTTGCATGATTGCAAAACTGTTTACAATATTTGCAAATGTTTGGTTTTGAGAGGCGGTACATCATCAAAGTCCTATAGTACCAGAAACTTAAAACGGCACATTGAATGTACGTACCATTTGAAGTGTTATGTTTTTTTAAGAGTTTCATTGCTTAATGTCATGCTTTTGGAGATTATTTTTGTCTTATAGATATGCTTAAGCTTAATATGTGGTTCCTAGATTTATATTTATCATAATATTTGGGCCTATCACAGAAACAATAAAAACGAAGAAAATTAGAATTTTATTTAGGTAAATGTTTAAAAATTAAGTTTTAATTTTTTGAAACTTGCAATAATGTTATTTTTCCTTGTCAAGGCAGTATCGGTATTGGTATCGGCAATATCGGTAAGTTTGTATCGGCAATATCGGAAAAGGCTCAAAAACCATATCGGCTCACCTCTAGTTTGAGCACATCATTATTTTATGGTACTGGATTGTTCATTGTTATTATACAAACTATGTTCTGTTATTTGCAACAGAAACTAATAAAAACAATTTTCATTTAAAATGATATCTAGTGAAAATTAAAGAATATGGTGTCAGTACAGTGTTTTAATATACAGTAATAGTTTAATAATTTTTGTCTAGAAACGAGATGGATCATTAAGCCACAGGACAGTATTAGAAGAAATAACATCTACGTATGATGATCTTGGCATGAGATGTGAAAGAGATGCTTTTGACACACTCTTTGATCATGCGCCTGACAAGCTTCAAGTTGTTAAAAAGGTAAACATTTATCGTTGTCTACTTTGTTTGCATGTTATATATATATGCCTTCATGAACTTTTAATGCAATTACAGTAAAATCTCATTATAAAGTACTTTTCTTTGTAAAAGTAAATCTTTCAAATTTCTCGCATGTGTGATAACATTAAACACTTTTTCAGTTAAAAGTACATTTGTTTTTAGTATAAAACAAAGTCCCTTTGTGTAGAGATTCTACTGTAGTATGTTTTAGAAACAATTCATGAAACTTGCTCCTATTTTTCGGTCCCAAAAACAACAGTTATGCCAAGTTGAGTTGTAGAAAATGTCTATTCATCAGTGTGATGGACTCTGCCATCATCTGATGAGTAATGTGTGTAGTGTAATTTCTTTACTGTCGCTGTATGCATGTTGGTTTTCCCCATAGGAGAGAAGGACATTGACAATGTCAAGTAAGCATGCGTGAAGGACATTAATTTCCTTCATACGCAATAGTAGGGAACTAAGTCATACAATTTAAAACTAATTTGTTCCAAAATTATTACATGTATGAAAATAATCAAATAAATGAAAATTATTTTTCATACAGTAATAAACCTTGCTTTAAAAAATCATACTGTTTATGTTTTGTTTTTGTTGTAATTTTTATAAACTCTCTGTGTAAAATTTGTTGTTCCTTACAATAGTAAACTATGAGTCAAGAAGGACATCTTGGAACTGTACAATCTCATACTTCCAGGACTTTAACATTAATTATCCAAATGCTGTTTAACTTGTCCTAATTTTATCCCTTACAACTAGATACCACCAGGAACTTTTGCCCGACTTGTGGAAACTCATTGATGTCATGTGTTGTGAACGAGGGAGTTCTCATCTCAATTGACTACCGTTATTCCCGACCATATTGATACCCAGGTCTGGAATGGGTGGATTGATAAGAGATGTTTTGCTAAGTGGCCTTCATGGTTACCTAGCCTGGTTCTGCTCAGTTTCTAACTGTGGGGTTGCATGTAACTCATTGTGTAGGATACCCAACTGACAGCAGAGAGGATGTTAAGACACTGATCTAATGTGCGTTTAGCATAGTTGAATATGTAGATGTGTATGCCAGAGCGTAATGTGCAGCTGCGCATCATGTGTTGAAAGCATAGAGGCAATATGAGGTAGTGCAAGCTAGCTGTGAATTAACGTCAGCAAGTGAAGAAGCTAACAGTTTTTTTTTTCTGCTTGTAGAACTGTCAGAAGCCCAAGGCTTGGATATTTGTGTATAAATGCTAGTACACTATTTCCGACCAATTTTTAATGCAAGTGTAATGTACTCAAATTAGGTTAAAGAATATAATTTTTTTACTGTAGCATGAATGTGTAAGTAACACTAAATGCAAACAAATATCAGCGTTGGACCACGTGAATATAATATTGAATACCTGGGCCCTATCCCACAATAACTTCTAAACTAATATTATTAGTGAAATAACTAATTTTTTTTTTTTTAGTGATTGATGGTCCCCTGTCACTCGTTATGCTGCATTTGTAGTTAGGTGGGGTGAACATTCTATTAATTGCATGTTTGTCTGTGGGGCTACGGAACTGTTTTACTATGCGAGTGCAAACTGGCTAGGCAGTGTAAACGATGCACGAGTTCTGCGCAACTGTAGTCTGTATGATATAATGAAACAGAGAAACATGTTTCCAAATCCTGTCTTGTTGGGTGACCGCTTATCTGTTGAAGGATTGGCTTAAGATATAACCTGAGACATAGAGGAAAGAGGCAGGTGATAGAAAAAGCTCTTGGATTACTGAAATAAAAGTTCCCATGTTTAGCTTATCTTTGAATACAGCCGACTTATGCTGCTGAAATTGTAATATGCTGTGCCACACTCTGCAACTACTCAAGATGTGAAAATGTTGTTGAGGCAAATGACGAAAAGCAAAATGAAGAAAGAGACGAAAATATAGACATAATTGACAATGAAGATCCTGAACTACAACTGCCATCAGCAAGACGGAAGCAACAACAAATTATGAACTTAATGATTTAATTTGCTTAAATAAGAATCTCTTCTCATGCAACTTAGCATAGTATGTGATATTTATTGTTTCATCATGGCAGTGTTTACATAAAAGAAAACACTTTATACGATTAATTTATTTTGAAATGTATCTGTTATCACCAATGACAATGTTCTCATTCTCAAGAAACGCTACCAGTACTTCACTTGGTTCTTGTACAGTGACATTGGTATCTGTTGGAANACAATGTTCTCATTCTCAAGAAACGCTACCAGTACTTCACTTGGTTCTTGTACAGTGACATTGGTATCTGTTGGAATGTCAGCAGTATGTTCACTTGTGGGTAGTCCCATTATCATTTCCAGTTGCCTGGCCTCTAATTTTCTCTCTCTTATTTCAATAGTTCAATTTGTAATTTTCTTTTTTCGTCATCACGGGTATTCCCAGCACCTCTCTTTCTGTACTGGGCTGCAATTAAAAGAAAAGTCATTTATTAAAATTACTGAATCAAATAGGTGGTGTTTTGGTACGCCGATATTAAGAATAAAATATCACCATAATGTATAGAGAACAATGAAATAACATAAAATTACGTGTTCTATTAGAAGTTATTGTATTAACACTTAGAAACGAACTGCGTTGTACTAACCATTAAAGAAATCACAATTTTATGGTTTTTTAAAATATGTGGTTATCATAGAAACAAATTTACTTGTGCCAGCCTAGGCAATAGTATGTGTAATAATAAAAATTTAATATTCTAGTCTAAGTTACAATTTTTGTAAAAAATGTTTGTATAATTTTTTTTTTTTTTTTTTTTTTTTTTTTTTTTTTTTTTTTTTTTTTTTTTTTTTTTTTTTTTTTTTTTTNAATGGTTTGTTACAAAATTTTAAATATATGGTTTGACATAAGTGAACTATTCTCATAAACTCTCATTATCACATAAAACCAGTATACCCTAACAAAAACATACTATTCGATTTGGCTAGCAGTGATCTTTCACTTGAAGATGCAACTACCGGTACGAGGTTAGTGGGTGTGAGGCATTCCGATTGTGTCTGAGGTGCCTGTTTTTCTACCAACGTCTATGGTAATTCAGCTGCAGAACACGACTGTAGTGGTAATGATTCTGTAACTCCCAAGACTTCAATAGCAGGCAAATTTTTTCCAATTGATGTTGAAAANTGACATAAGTGAACTATTCTCATAAACTCTCATTATCACATAAAACCAGTATACCCTAACAAAAACATACTATTCAATTTGGCTAGCAGTGATCTTTCACTTGAAGATGCAGCTACCGGTACGAGGTTAGTGGGTGTGAGGCATTCCTATTGTGTCTGAGGTGCCTGTTTTTCTACCAACGTCTATGGTATTTCAGCTGCAGAAACGACTGTAGTGGTAATGATTCTGTAACTCCCAAGACTTCAATAGCAGGCAAATTTTTTCCAATTGATGTTGAAAANACGACTGTAGTGGTAATGATTCTGTAACTCCCAAGACTTCAATAGCAGGCAAATTTTTTCCAATTGATGTTGAAAACCGCTTTATCAATGACATTAGTTTTTGCTTCTTTTCCACCACCACTTCCCGTTCTCTTTGCATTGTCAACTTTCTCCTAGAAATATAAAAAATAATCAATAAGGCAGTGTAGTATAACCTAAAAAAAACTTTGTTTGTTGAAGGAACGAAAATAATTTCTAAAGTAATCAACATTAATATTAGGCCCTACAAATATTTGTATACAGACAAGAAAAGTAAACATATACTTACTGTCATTGATTTTCTTACATTAGGCCACCAAACAGCTCTAATGTACGTCCAATCTTTGCTGTGAACGACACCAAGGGATTCGGCATAGCTGTTTATTGTTTTCTAAGCCTGCACTTTACTGCCCTTTGTAATTTTGTTGCTAAAGGTTGCAAACAAAACTGACTTTTGTGCCTTTATTTTTGTAAGGAAACAAAGCTTCGACTTGTGCTGCTCGTATCTTTTCCCCATGTTTCGTTCAAACTTGACTTCGTTATTGACTTTGCTTGCTCTATTCCATCGTTTGTTTACTTGTAGAATTATGGACTTCAAACTTGTGATAATCCATAATTCACAAGTAAATGAAGGTAAATTTTACAAGTGTTGCCAAATTCATTGTAGAACAGAAATTATTAGAACTCGTCATTTGTAAGATGTAATTTGTCATTTAATGTGGAACATGACCCTGGTATTCAATAACCTTACTACAATTACTGCAGTGATTGTCATTACATAATGTGCGTTATCTGCTCATCTGCTTCTGTGAATTATTGATATTGATTTCGGTCGAGAGTTTTTTGAGTTTATTGTGTGCCTCATTATAACATTTTTTTTATTACCTTCATTTAGGAAGTGTCTCTCAATGATATATTCATGAACAGTAGCTTTGTTTTGAAGAAATATTTTTACACTGTATGTTTATACACTGAAGAGCCAAAAAAACTGGTACACCTGCCTAATATCGTGTAGCCCCCCCCCAACCCTCCCGAGCNAATCTGCGCCAATTTGAGAAAGGGTTGCACGTCTGTCACGTTTAATGATTCTTGTCAGTCGTCGTTTGTCCCGTTATTTCACAATCTTTTTCCGGCAGCAGCGATGTCGAAGATGTGATTTTTTACCGGATTCCCGATATTCACGGTACACTCGTGAAATGGTCGTACGCGAACATCCAAATGTTATCGCTACCTCGGAGATGCTATGTCCCATCTCTCGTGCGCCGACTATAACACCACGTTCAAACTCACTTAAATCTTGATAACCTGCCATTGTAGCAGCAGTAACCGATCTATCTGCCGACCGCATTGCGTTACTCTGATTGGTTTCATACCTCTGTTATTTGCATACGCACGCCTATACCAGTTTTTTTGGCTCTTCGGTGTAGTAGCAGTTCATATGTACATGTGTAGCTATATCTGGGGTCAGTGAACTGGATGATTGTGCACCGGGATTGCAGTGTGGAATCTCTGCATTTGGGCATCAAATAACATATTGTTGGTTGCATGTTTAATACTTCATTCTTTTAGTATAACAATACAGGGAATGTCAAAACAAAACACTAATTAAATGTTTACTATAAAACTCATGTTGTTATCTATTGTGTATAAACTTACTCAGTCAAGAAGGAGTTATCAGTTTGTTTATTTTTTCCCCATCATAGTCTCTGGTGACGTTTGTCAACAAACATCTGAACAAGGTGAACCTGGAGGTGACAGATTTGGACTCTCAGTTCCACGACGGAGTGTACCTCACTTTGCTGATAGGTCTTCTGGAGGGGTTCTTTGTGCCGCTGTACAGCTTCCATCTCACGCCTCAAGACTTTGATCAGAAAGTTCACAATGTCAATTTTGCCTTTGAGTTGATGCAAGATGTGGGACTTGCCAAACCAAAAGCCAGGCCAGAAGGTAATGTTCATGAACTGTAACTGTTGTTTATGTTTGTAGAAATCTAAGGTTGTTATATTCCAAGATTTTCAGTTTAGTTCAATTAAATTCCGATTCAATCCGCACCAAAAGAGTTGAAATTAGATTCTGATTCCGATTCCGTGTGCAAGTTAACATGCATATTCATTACTCTGCCAGGTAAAGAAATACAAACTAATGTTACCCATTATTTTGCCCAGATAAAACTACTACAGTGGAACCGCGTTATTGCGAGTATAGCGTCACTTCCGCTATTGCGATAGTTTTTAAATTCACCATCATTTTCTTTATCATTTGAAAGGTTCTTAATTTAGTTTATAACGCAAATCTGTAATGAAGCCTTTCACGATAGCATTGCAAACATTTGTAAACTCGTATTTTTAAAATGTTTAAACACATTGTATCGCAAGTGACATCCACCCACTTGCCATGCTCGTGTTGGACGAGCGAGAGAAGGATAAGGAAGAGGATATGAATGAAGAGAGGAGAGGTACGAATGGGACTAGAGCTAGTCGAGGCCAAGAAAACGGGGTACGCTGGACATAGAATAGGAGGGGGCAGAGGGGAATGGTAGATACTGTTGAATGTAGTAGGGGGCGGCGAGATGCTAGCTGCCTACCGCTCCTTTTATGTTGTGGGGGTAGGAAGCATGCCACTTGCAAGGTCATTATATCTCCACGTGCCAGGCGTGTAAGGGGAAAAGCATGATTACGTCTAACAGTTGCTGGACAATGCTACATGGTGTATGATACCGTATTTACTAGTGTATAGTGCGCACCATGATTTTTGCAACAAGTACCAGAAAGAAATTTTTTAAAAATAAAATTGCAACAATTTCTGGTACCTTGTTAGTATGTAACAAATTTTCTTCTTTTATATTAATGTTTAGTGATTGTGATATGTATGGAAAATACTTTAATTAAATAACTCGTGGCGCTAAAAGCCAAAACATTGTGGCGTGCTATAAAATAACGGTACCCTACAGTCGTTAAAAGAAGAACGTCAACAACTGCGGTGGGCGGCCGGCTTCCATTTTATTTTTACTTCTTTTACGCAATGACGTGCTGGGTTTTTTTTTTNTTTTTTTTTTTTTTTTTTTTTGCCGTGCTGGAATTTCACCCTTCAAAAAAATGTAGTGTCGCATCTTCCCTTCTCCTTACCCTGAGAGGTTGGCTATCCTCTGCCTTACACAGAAACAAAGAAGGCTTGGAGGAATTTATCAATCGGCAACATTAATGGGAAAGGGAATGGAGGGGAAACATAAACATGTGGAAGCTCTGCTTTGCGACAAAACAGGATGCAAGCTTTGAGGATGCGCGTGACTGCCGTGGATGGTGGAATGGCACTGCGACCTACACGTAACCTTGACACGAGGACTGAACACAGTCACGAAGTTTCTGCGCGCAGTTCAGGTTACAGTACTGATTGTTAACTTTTTTAAGGACACAAAGTGAACTATTTGAACATCAATAATGCATTATCACTGTTAAGAGAAATATTTACTTTCAAGTTATGTTATAATTATTTAAAATAAATGTTTTATTACTGATTTTACATGCCAATAAAAAATAGTCACAGCTGCTGGAAATAGCCACGTCAAATTGCCGAGCCGCTGCACAATTTCCATTTTCCTCTGTATATTTTATGACTGGCTGCTTAAACCTTGCAGTGTGAGAGTCACGTGAACTTCCGGCATTCATCATTACACGTTTATTGCCCATGTATTGCGTAAGCACTGCCGTGAAGCAGTTGGAACAGGGGCGTGGATAAGCCAGAGGGGTGGCGCTAGTAGTGATGGTTACTGGGGTTACGAAAATGTACTGTGTCTACACATTGAATTGGAGGAAGTGTATTATTGATCTGCTGTTTGCTTTGTGACCACGAGAGAGCGACGAGATAGGAGTGACGAGGGACAGGAGAAGAAAGGAAGTGGACAGAGGGGCGAGAGACAAGTTTCAAAGAGAGAGCGGCATGTAGGGGGGGGGGAGACAGGAGAAGAAGAGGTAGCGGGGAGAGAGTCGAGAAGGAAGAGAAAGAGTATAGGGCCATGTGTGTGTGAAAGAGAGAGAGACAATGAGTGTAGTAGCACGCTGATTGGTAGACAACTAACTCCCTCCTGCTTCCCCGCAATACAGAGACAAAAATGTAAGCATATAATGTAGAAGTGAAAGTTCTTCCGGAAGAACTTTTCTGTTACATGATTGAAATGCTAGCAAAAAGGCAGAAAAGTTATGCAATCCAAAAGTGTAGAAAACTGTTCCAATTTTGTCACGTGAAGAAAGGGTTTTCATGTTTCTCACTGCAGACTTGAAAAAAGCAATTTGCTATTTTTTGTTATGTGTGATACCTGTGTTTGACAGGACCAATGTCATTTTACAGTCGCAAGCACCACACATTCATATTCTTAGAAATTTGTTGACTGACATGTTAAAAGAATTGCTTGTCAAATTTGTAAAGCCGTCTGCTATTAAGACAAAACCAGTGCTGGGTATCAAGTACAATATTCCAACAAGTCAGATGAAGAGCTAGTTGTTGGTTGCAATGCTTCCAGAATAGTGGATATGTTACCTCAATCCAACAATACTATGTTTTACTCTTCAGTGAGAAATTTTTTCAGACGGTCTTGTGACTACATTGTTGTGAATTTTTCTTTAGGAAATGAAATTTTGAAGCATGCAGAGGTGGCTAATGTAAAGAACATTGAGAGTGCAACATTTTCATNTTTTCTTTAGGAAATGAAATTTTGAAGCATGCAGAGGTGGCTAATGTAAAGAACATTGAGAGTGCAACATTTTCATCTCTTAAATATTTTTTGGTGTACAGGTTCCCAGCAATTCTCCTGATTAAGGATAAGGAAACTCCTGAAGAAGCACTTAATTTACTTGAATAGTGGAACCTATGTAGAGAATATATCATGTTTGGTTGTCCATTGGAAAAATAGTGTGTGCTAATGATGGTCTGAAGTATGATAGAGTTGTGCATGCAATGCGTACATATACTGGTGATACCACATAGCAACGCTGAGTGTGTAGGTTGTTTAGCAGTGTTATAAAAAATAGAGCATTGATGTCTGACAAAGTACTGAATAATATATTGTTAGCAAAATATACTTATAAAATGTGCTACAAACAAGAATTTGATCTAAATGTTTTAAAGAAAGCTAAATCTGCCACACATGTGGCTTTACACAAGTGAGTACGAAATATTCACCTAACAGCGGTAGCCACTCATACAGAAACATTCAAAACAAAGGTACAAAGGAAAGATTATCTAGCCATATTCTTATCTGGACAATATGTTTCAAAAAATTTTCCCTTGTTGTTTTACGTACAAATTAATAATATAAAATTGTAGTATTTTTCATTGGGAATTGTACTATTTCCCATTTTGAAAAGTTGGCAGCTATGCTTCTGTCAATGAACGTTTAACTTGAAGTTCGTCCTGTAACTAGCTCTGTCCTTTCCCATTTATGGCTTTAAAGAGACACTTTAGTAATACAAGTATGTTATTGTACAGCAGCACAACTTAAAACTCTCATTAACAAAACTGGTAACTGATTGAAAATGGCAAACGGAAAGCTATACAAGGGCGGGAAGGGGAGGAAACGAGCAACATGTGGGCGACACTGCTAAGTGAGCGACGGGAGGGGTTGTGGTGACAAATGTTACAAGGTCAAAGTTTTCTCCCTTGCAGTTACTCACGCCCTTCACTCCATCTGGCGGAATACTGCGCTGTTGCCACTTTTCAGCAGGTGGAGGCTCTGCAATATATACAGGAATACAAAAATTCAGTGCGGACTATACTTGAAATATTAATTATCTCTAATTTTTCATCATACACTTCTGTTGTGGCTTATACATGCCAAAATACAGTACATTTGCATTGTTTACCCCATCTGACTAATTAGCTTATAAGGAAATATACATACCTTCAAATGCAAACAACGTTTAACAGTCAGTTATGTTATAATTAAGGCCTTTAAAGTTTAACAAATGATGT
This sequence comes from Clitarchus hookeri, assembly GCA_002778355.1. NCBI lineage: Eukaryota > Metazoa > Arthropoda > Insecta > Phasmatodea > Phasmatidae > Clitarchus > Clitarchus hookeri. The sequence continues at coordinate 299,521 of NQII01001412.1, forward strand.
TAACAATCCAACATATATTTATTAAATATTCCAACATCTTTAAAATGAAGTAATGATACAGAAGAATTATATACAACATCCTGTTGATGTCAAAAAATAAGTTTAAACACATTACTATAGCTTTCAGCAAGCGTAAATTCCATTTTCAGTTGCTTCTCATGGGAAAATCAAGCATTTACTACAAATATATATACATTTATTGTAATATANTAAATTCCATTTTCAGTTGCTTCTCATGGGAAAATCAAGCATTTACTACAAATATATATACATTTATTGTAATATATATACATTTATTGTAATATTTAGACATTATTAGAATAAAATATTACCCCTTCAAGTTACGTACAACCACTNAATATATATACATTTATTGTAATATTTAGACATTATTAGAATAAAATATTACCCCTTCAAGTTACGTACAACCACTTGTTGATACGAAAAATTAATGTTAAACAGAGTGACAGGCGGCAGGCGTGAGTTCCATTTTCAGTTCCAGCGTGCAGGAAAATTTGAAGGATTCATTACAATTATGTATATTTATTTGAATATTTAGACATCTTTAAAGTTAAATGATAACCCAGAATGATAAGTACAATCTCTCATTGATGCAAAAATAAAGTTTAAACAGAGCACTACATAACTCTTAGCACAAAACCACTCCACCAAACTGGAAAACTCCGCTTGGTATGTTCTGTGGCGTAGGCTGTAAATTTGACCCAGTCTGACACCGTATTGAAGATATGCACATACAAACACACTGATGGGAAGGGATTTCACAAGCACTGTAGAATGTATTTTCTGTTTCATAAATTGTAAGCACACACAATTGAAACACTGCACGTGTTGTGTGCGAACTTGTCATCAATAAGACAAAAGCACAAAAAATCATCTAAAACTTAAATAAAATTGTGGTCAATAAACTTGGCGTAAGTATGCTATCGGTAATCGATACAGTCAGTTCAAAATGCAATCCAAACTCAAAATAAAAAAAAAGTCAAATTAAAGTTATAGCAGCACTATCATAAAACTTATCCAAAAACCAGACATCACAAACAAACTAGCAAAGACGAGCTTTAACAGGTATGCCATTGTGACGGAAGGACAGGTGGGACGTATAAATAGCAGTATAATGGCTCCTTCTGTAGATATTAGGGATGGGCCAGTTCCACGATTTTACCGCTTGTCGGTTTGGTTCCAGTTCCTAAATATCTGTTATTTCTATATTTTGGTAGAGATGAAATTCTATGTCCTATTTTCATACAATGAACACTTTACATTTTCACTCCAAATAGCAGAATACTGCCACACTTTAGAAGCCCTTATTTCCTTTACATTTCGGAAAATAAAATTACTATCTTATCTGTATAAAGTAAGTATATTATCTGTGTTTTAACAGTAACCAACACCATCTGCGAGTTTGTGGTAGTAAAAAAGAATTTATAAACCTCAAATGGCTCAAAGTCTTTTTATTAGAGCTGGGCGGGAAAGGTAATTTAAACTCGGGAAAATTTCGGGCGGGAAAAATAATTTCCCGCGGGAAACGGGACGGGATCGGGAATTTTTTAATATGCTAGAAAATTAACGAAATGTACAAATAAAAACTTAAATATTAAGGTATTATGTCAAATTATGCAACCACTATTTGTTATATCCATATTGCTTCTAACGAACTACGTAAACAAACTGTAGAGTGAGTAAATAAAACATTAAAAACAAACTTAAAAATAATGTTTAGTAACAAATTAACGTGTCATAGGTATAGGTTACCGCACTACAAATCACACACAATATTTTAACGTTCATTCAAAACTACAAGTTTATTGATAAAAAATAATCTCTGAATAAAAATTTAAATGTGTTACATCATGCAATAAATAACACGTACGGGTGATTAACAAAATAAAAAACACGAGCAGCACTGTTCCTAACAACGACTATCATTGGGCGACATTATACGTCACGTGAAGTGCTGGCCAATAAAATACCACCTTAGATGAAGAAGATGAGTCGCGTTCGGCAACTGTTCCACGGCCGTATAACCTACAAGAACAAGAATCACATGGCCGTAGAAATGCACGATAATTCTGATTGTTATGAACTTACGTGGGAATGCAATTGCATTCACACCAATTCAAATGTAATTTCACGTGTATGCGTTGGATATGCCTTTCGGCCCGCAATGGAATTATTTGGTGACGTTTATAAGAAGTTCGCAAAATTAAACAAAGTTAATAAGAGTGCGTGAAAAGTAGGACTCGTTTCATAGCCATCTTGATTCTTAAAACAATACGGGTTTAAGATTCCAAGCGTTACTTTCTTAATGCTTGTGAGCAGTGTTCATTAATTCAGCTGCTAAAATACGTGCAGAGGAAAATGTTTATTCACGTACAACTGAGCGCCATTATATCAATAAAAAATACTTTTGTTTTAAAAATATACAGGGCCTACTTCAAGAGTCTATAACAAGTGTTTCACTTTTAAAGCGACGGACGGCAGATAAAATACAATTAGCGAAATGGAAATACCATTTAGAGTGATGAGCAGTTATTTATTTTAAGATGGCACACAGAAGTTTGTTTACATGCGACGGCTGGTGGCAAACTTTGTATGCATTATATTTATATGAAACCATTAATACTGATAGGTAAGTTAACTTGCATGTATTTCTTATTTACTTATGCTGGCAAGATTAGGGCCATGTAGGCCCTCTCTTACATGTGTGTTATAGAACACAGATATAACAGCAAAATAGCTTAAATAATTTTAATCCCGAAAAATTTACGGGAAAAATTATTTCCCGCCCGACCTTTTCGAAAAATATATTTCCCGAATTTTTCCCGAAAAGTCGGGATCCCGCCCAGCTCTACTTTTTATGCCATAAATGCATCACCAAATTGTAATGACCATAATTGCTATTGATGGAGTATCAACAGTTTACATGCAAATTCTTAATTATTGACCTTTTAAAAAGTTCGCTGGAATGACAATAGTGTTGCTTATGTCAGTAGCGCGGCAAATTTTGTGCACATGTATGGCAGTTTCTTTTGGTTCACAGCTGATGGAGAAATTTGTTTGTTTACAATAACAAAAGGGTCATTCCATGCAATTTCAACAAACAATGGTGACTCCATACTTTTTTTTTTTTTAATATGTACAGTAGAAACTGTATTCATCGAACACAAATGGATCAAAAGTTTGTGTCCACAGAAAATTTTCTGTGGTCCCAACAAAATTCCTATGTAAATAATGCAAAAAAAGTCAGTTTTTTTGCTGAACTCAAAATTTAATTTTTACCCAATCAATCAAACAAAAATTTCTGTTGCTGCGCCAAAAATTACATGTTCCAATCATTTAGCAACGAAGTATTGACAAAAAAGGATAAGTGTCAACTGTACTCACCATGGCATACAAAGTCGGTATACAGTACATTTTGTATACATGCACAAGTAATACTAACACAAAATAAATTTTCAACACACATTGTATTTGCTTACGTCTCACTGCCCTGCATTTAGTCCTATTTATGTAATTTACCACTTCCAAAATAACCTGTTGTTGATTTCGTCACAATGTTGCACTTAACTCGTAATTGGTAACATAAAATAATAAATAATGACAATAGACATCTCAGACTACACATCATGTATTTAGGACCGGTTTCACCACACAAGTTGTATTCACTAAGCTGAGTTTAAGAACAAATTAACTAGGATTAATGGTTCACTGCATTTCACCAATGTCAAAATATGATTAACTTTAACTTACCAGAGTTTTAAGTTTAAACGCTTATTGAACTCAGCTTAATATAGAAATATGGCTGCCTAAAAATACTATTATACTACATAGAAGGTTATGAGAAAAAATCTGGCTGACGTCTTTGTTGCAGTCACAATATTAATTCCAGTTCCTGCGATGTGGTTATCTTTGATATTTGTTATATGAAGGCATACAAAAAATGTAAGTTAGTTTGGCTATGCAAAATAAACATGTCACAAGCATTTTTAGTATTACATTAATTATGAATATTCTGTAATGTAAAACTGTTACATTTAAATGTTCATATTTTATCAGCTCTTTAAGCCAAGTACAGTGTACAGTATTTGCGAGTTTGACAATGTCATGTAATTCTATTGTTTGTTGCTGTGATTTGCTAGTTTATCTACATATGACAGTTTTAACAAACAATTTAATGCACAAAGACAATAAATATTATCGGCGACCTCGATGGATCCATGAAAAATCAAGTTGTTATAATAATTACGCTCATTAGGATTTTATTACATATTTTCGCTTCAATGAAAGATATACACTGAGTGCTCTTAAAGAAATGTAATAAATGTTGGCTGAATTAAAATCAGCAGCAATTATTATTCAAATTTTCTATTTCCCATTCACTGACGTAATTTTTGCTGTTATATTTTACATCAAAGTGTTTGCATGCTGTTTCAATCACTGTTTAATATTTTATGAAATTTACGTATTTATTTTCTGACAGGATTCCAAAGACAACACAACTCGGATTCCATATATTAGTGGGCAAAATCCTTGCCACGACCTCCTAGATGCACCATTCTCTTCAAATATCAATTCCTAAACTTAGATTTACTACACGGCTTTAATTACTTGCTAGATGTGCATGGTGAAATGCACCAACCTTAATTGCCAGTAAATGAAGAGTTAAAATTTTACGTTCATTTAGTTAAGCTGAGTTTAATGAATAAGTGGTGAAAATAGAGAGCACGAAATACATAACAACTGAAAAATGTGGAAATACAGTACATATGTGTATGAAATGTGTACTGTAGAAGTCTTATTTATTAGACGTTCAGCAAGCAATTGCAATGTTTACGGCAGCAGCAAAGTTGGTAACGACCAGCAACCACAAGAAACAACTGTGCCATATTTTCGGAGATATCAATTTGCGATGCGGCGTTGCCAACATCACTCGCAAGTTTTTCACTTGAGTAATTTTTCATGAAAATTACGAATGCATTATGTACAAATGTAACTCTGATAAATATGCCCGGAAAGTTGACAGAAACAAGGCAACGCAAAATTAAGGAAACCCTATTCGCTGCACTTTTATCAATCACAATATTCAAGACATTTTTATTTCTGAACTAGTAACTGCGACCGTTGTTAGTTGCTCTTTGGATAATACTTCTGCCACGTCTGCAGTTATTACCTGTGCTCGTGGTTTCAAAAGAGGTGTTTAATACAGTTTTTATTAAGTTTGAGTGTGAGTACCAGAACAAATTAGAGTGATTGTTTATTAGTGTTTTTTTTTACATATAAGGTCAACACTTCTTGGATCCCTTGAGAACTTTATAACAGGGTTCCACTGTATTATGTATGTTTTCTTTAATATTCCCATTTGCATTCTTTTCTTTTAGTTAATCTTGAGAAATACCTAACATAGGCATATCGATGTGTTCAACATAAAATTTAATTAGGTTGGGTTTATTTTAGTTGACTTATATATCTAGTCCACATCTACAGCATGTCCACATCTATAGAACTTTTATGTCAGTTCCTTGAAATTCTATGGATAGTTGTTCCACTGTATATATATTTATTGGATACACCTTTTGAGTCTAAAAACAGTTATAGAAAAAATTTCAACCACTCCTTTAGCTGCTACAGCTATTTTTAGTGTACGACGCACAGCAATTTTAGTATTTTTAGGCATTTACACCAAATGCTCTACCTCTTGACATGAATGGAACAAAAACAATTTTGCTCATCACAAAGTGCTCTTAAATGTTGGGTCATAATGCCTGTTCTTAGTGTATTTAGTTGTCAAGTTTTTGTAGCCGAAAGTTGAGACATTAAACGTTATTTTTTTCTGACTTCGAGATAATTTTTCACCAAGGAGACATACACCTAAACCATTTCTTGTATACAGTAACTATGGTTATAGATAAGTCTGACGATGAAAAAAAATATTTTATTATTTCTCCATTTCTACTTATAAGCTTTCAAAAATGGGAAATTTTCGAAATTTGTGAATTCAACATGCTGTAACTTCCATGGAGAAAAGAGAAAAAAAATAACCTTGGCACTATACTGGGTGATTTACGAGAAGTTACCGGCTCTCACAGGGTTTATTCTTTACATCATTTGGAGCAAAATATATCCAATACATGTGGGTTCTATTCCCAATATTTACAGAGTAATTCGAAACATTTGACAATTGATGAATGAAATAATAACCCTTTCAGAAGTAAATACAGTGGATCAAGAGAAGGCAGCCTATGACGCAGGAAAATGTTAGAGGGGATATTATAACAAGGTACTACTGTATATATTTGTGAATACAATGGTTTCGCAATGCATTATAATTTATGCATGCTGTTTATTGTTACTGTGTTTAGTACTTCCAAGAGGTGGCTGTTTGCACATTTGTATATTCCTGGCGGGGTCACCCCCGAGTTCTCACATGCGAGAATCTTGCAGGACGACGATGCTGGTCAGCTGGTTTTCTCGGGGATCTCCCGTTTCTCCCACTCTTGCATTCTGGTGCTGCTCCATACTCGCCTCGTTTCACCCTCATTAGATCTCAATATCTCAATGTTAAGAGCTGCCCAAATCTCTTCACTCCACTCACGTTTGCACATACAAGTGATTTGAAAGACTGGTGCGATTGCACACCTTGCAACTATGTAAAAATTACCATCAGAGTACAGGAAACACACACCCATAATAAATACAGTGATATGCATAGTTAGCTAACAAAACTAAAAACATTACAGTTTAGCTATTCCAGTTGTAATTATGTACAAAGTCTATAGGATCTTTTTGAGAAAACGTTCTTATAATAATTATTTTATAATCGGGAGCATCAGTGATGTGGTAGTTATATTAGTCGCTTCCCACCAGGTGAACTGGGTTTGAGATGTTGGCTGGCTTCTTTTCTCGAGGTACTCCCATTTCCCTGCTGCTATATCCTCACCTCATTTCACCCACACCATTGTTCAAAACCTCACTAAGTGCTGACGAAAACCTTTTGTCGTAGCTACTTTCATAAGTAGTGTTAATTTTTTCTCTTTCCTGGATAAATTTACCTGTAAGAAGTTATCTCTTTGAATACAAAAATTAAAAACAATACAATTTGTCCTGATTTTTACATTTTGTATTTTTATTTATATTTTAATTACTGAAATTGTGATATTTTCTGTTTTTTTCTNTTAATTTTTTCTCTTTCCTGGATAAATTTACCTGTAAGAAGTTATCTCTTTGAATACAAAAATTAAAAACAATACACTTTGTCCTGATTTTTACATTTTGTATTTTTATTTATATTTTAATTACTGAAATTGTGATATTTTCTGTTTTTTTCTTTCTTTCTTCAAGATTTGTGTGACTATGCATATGTTAGAATGTTGGGGAGAGGAAGGGTTTTGTGTACATATCCCTGAGAAGAGATGTGTTAGTGGAATAAACACCTCTGAACGAATTTAATACCAGTAAGGTTTATAAGGAATGGGCAACATGCAAATTTCGCCAAAATTGTTGAAAATTATACAAACACATTTGTATATGTGCATAAAAATAACAATTCACCATTTTTTGCATTAAAATCGGTTTTGACAAAGTTATTTGAGTATTAAAACAGTAACCTTCGCGACCGCTGTCACGTGAATGCGGAACGCTCTCTCGTTGACTTGACGTCACTAGTCATACGCCGGCTCCCGGCTCCGGCACGTTGCAAACACGCAGCACTAAAGTGGAAGGCAACTTTGTGAAAGCTCAGTCGGACAATCTGCCACGAGTAGATACCGATATGCTACTTGAAATAGGAGGTGTAAAATTACAAAGATAAGAACGTGATGTTCAAAGCGACTGTAGGCCTACATCACATGTTAAAACTTATTTGTTTGTACGTTTTATTCATTCACGTATTATTATTATTATCTGTGTTTATGTTTGCGATTGCTAAGACTTAAAGTAGGAAATTAAAATATGGAACAGGTATTACATTCACAAGAGTAACAGAATTGTAATAACTGCGACTGCAGTGAGCGTACTGTGTTGTCGCGCGCAATGCTTGATGTGTGATAAATTAACTACATTATTTAGAAATGAAACATAATGTTGTGTTGAGAAAGAAGGTTACAAATATTTCCGGATTCTAAACCACGTTTCAGTATTCATAAAAAGAAAAAATTTTGCTTTATAAATGTCAGATAACGAGCAGTATGATGACATCTCTACCCGACACCGTATGACTTCTCGAGCAGCTGCGGGCTGGTGGCGGGCAGAATGCCGCACTGCCGGCCGGCAAACCTGTATTTCCGCATTCCACCTCATTTATAATCACTATATTGAGGCCTCAAATATAGTGTTTAGAAATTAAGAAATTATTTAAAAAATAACTTGCTTATAACATTGTTATGTTTTGTGTACCAAACATAACTGTTATTTTTCTCGTCATGATAGCTGTGTCTGCACTTTATGTCTAAACTGTAAGAACTGTACACATAATCTGAAAATATAGATATGGTAGTTTGAGAAACACTTAATACCTAGGATGAGATTAAATACAGCAAAGAAAATCCGTAATAAAAGATTAAGAATTTGTTTTATTCTCAAAAGCTGTTTTCTTTCTGTTTATTTAAGGGAAAGGGTTATGAAAATAACAGTTTACTTATGTAAAACGCTTAGGCTAATTAGTGTCAATTTTGTGAGCCTCGTAATTTTTTGTAACGTCCATCTCCGTAACTTAGAAAAAAGAAGGGCAAATATGAAAGTAAGATCATCCTTGATAAACAGTTATAAAAAACATGCATTTATTTTTTTGAAAGTAGAAATTAAGTTACTATTTAACTTAAATTGTTAGGCTTATGAAAGCTAACTAGAGAAAAATCAAAACAACTAAAATATATTAGAAATTGCTGTGTTTGAAAAATACTGTATAATACAAACCCAACTTTTTGCAAGAGGGACTCTTGAGCCCCACCCAAATAATTTAATGTTTAATTTTCATGGCTTAACATCGTGACATGTTATTATTTAGGCATACAATGTGAATATAGCCTTAATATGATAGCTGTGCTCTTGAAACGAATGTTAGAAGTAATATTAAATTAATAAAAAATATCTATACCACATTTTGTATGTTAAGCCTAACTTGGAATGTATAAGCTTACAAAATGTTAAATTTAAATTGTGTGGCTGAATTTTTTGTAAACATATTTATATGCCTTTACTATTATGAAATACGTTAATATATTATTTTATGCTCACGTCTACATCACATATGAATTGCTAAACGCGTAGTGGTGCGTATTAAACAATACCATAGTACCGTAATGGAGGTTAGGTCAGATGTAAATAGTAGATGTTAAGACGTTCAGTGTTAAAACTGCCTACATAGGGGAAACACAAACACCTTAAATATAATTACGTACGTCAAAATGGTCTTCGNGTTAAAACTGCCTACATAGGGGAAACACAAACACCTTAAATATAATTACGTACGTCAAAATGGTCTTCGCAAACAAAAAGAACTGATTTTGGAGAGACATCTTCAATGTCACGCCTAACTGCGTTAAACTACGTCTCCCTGTTTGTTTCATTTTTTGTAACTAACAAATATTTGATCAAGTTGTTTTGCGAGATGTACTAGTACACTAGGGTACAATAAATCATTTCAATGATTTTGGTATACTTGACTGTTTATTTTCTCTTTTCATTACTTCAAATCATTTATATTTAACCAAATACGCATCACCGCTGAAGTAAACACACGCGGCGGCCGAGGTTGTGTCTAACTTGTGACGTCACTGAGTGAGTAGGCGCGACAGATGCGTTTTGGCGGGCGTTTCAAAAGTAAAACTTTCATTCAATCATAACTTTTTCAAAACTAATTTTTTAAATCGTGATATTTTATAAATACATTTCTAACACATAAATGAATGAAAACCAAGTGCCAGCAAAAAATGTGCATGTTGGCCGTTACCAAATAAATTTGTATTCAAAGGAGCAAACTAATGTTTTTGAAAGTGGCAAGAAGATATGTGCGTTAAATATCATTGTTGTGCACATCACATAATAGAAAGACTGAGTGAGGTTGTGGAATAGCAACACACTGGCTTCAGGTTTGGGAGGAGCCACGTTCAACTCCTTGGTTCAGNAGACTGAGTGAGGTTGTGGAATAGCAACACACTGGCTTCAGGTTTGGGAGGAGCCACGTTCAACTCCTTGGTTCAACTTTCCGTGGTTTTTGCAATCGTTAGTACAGGCCTACCTGCACGTGTTGATTCCTTTTCACTGATATATTGATCCATTAATAAGTAGAACAATAAGAAAACTATGGCAGTAATTGCTACAGTGATTTTGTTAATGCGAAGAATGATTATTACCTAAAATACTTCATGTATGCTTGTGTTTCAGATATCGTGAACTTGGATTTGAAGTCAACACTTCGTGTATTGTACAACCTCTTCACCAAGTACAAAAACATCAGCTAGCAAGTGAAACTGCCTTACTGTTTTATCATTGAGAATCTCTATATTTTGCTATAATGTTTATGTGTTTTGTTCACAAATTAAAGTGCCATTATTAAATGTATATTTAAAAACTGTTGTATTTATGACCGTAGAGTATAACTTTATAAAATATCTCATAATTTAATACAGTATTGTAGAAAAGATAGTATGTAATTTTTTATGCCTGTTTTTTTTTTATGGAAGTGTTAATTTGAAGATTGTAACCACCTATTTGATAAATATAGCGGAAACTGACAATAGTGTGATAATACATGGAATTCTGTTTCTTACCTTCCTTTTACACTTGCGACTACACAGTTGGCATGCCTTCCATTATTTTATGTTAACTGTAATGAAAAATAGTATTATTATAAGTGGTTTGTAAAGCTTCAGAACCTGCAGGTAAATCAAACCAACGTTCATGGTGCTGAATATTTGCTTTAAACACTACTTTGAGCATTGTGTTACTTCTATTTTACCTTGTACTTGGTACACATGAATGTAGCATACAGATTTTATTGTGCTGTGATCATTCCCTTCCTAAAGTGACCATAGTTTCTGTACCTACAAGTGTTGACTGAAACACAGCCACCGTTTAAGGTTGTTCATAAGCTGAGTTGAATACATTACAATCATGTAACACTACATGTGCCAAAAATATAAGAAAATACAAAATTTAAATGCTACATATTTTTAATTAGTCAAAACAGGAAATGAATATGAGTGTTATTATTTCTTTTTGACATTTCACACATTTGTTCAAAAATAATTTTATATAGGCCATTCACGGTTACTTCACACTTTTCTGAAGCCCTGCTAGAGTTCTACTTTTGGTTACCAATTACGTATTCTTCCACTATATGTAAACATAAACACTGCCATGTGACTATGTTTTAAGTGTCAAATGCTTGTTTACTGTTTTCAGCTGTTCAAAGAATTTAGTCATATTTCAAAAACCATTTCGTAAGAATGTTCACAATTTAGGCTTATAACCATATCTAGGCCAGCTTTATTACTTTTTAACAATGTCTATGTTGACTATAGTTCTTGCGGTTATTATTTTACATAGTTAATATATTTGTTATACATGAGACATGACATAGCACATTACACATACACTTTAATACATATTCTGCCGCAACTGTGTTTAACCCTGTTATAACTGCGGGAGAAAGAATTGTAGTATTTAACCTCTTGTTATTAATATGTTTTGGGTTATTTTGTTAAAAGGATGGCCGGTAGCCTTCACGCAGGTCCTGCGTGCACCCAAATAGTACGCAATTTCCCAACTAAAATAAAGGAAATAAATCATCTGGAGGGGAAAAACACTTCAATTGTCCTTTGTTTAAAATTTTTATGGTACAAACTCATTTGACAGGTCCCCTTCTGGTTTGGAGAAATTTATTTTACTCATTTCAGTATTTAACAGTTATGGCATAACTATTAAAAAACAGTACACATGTCAGTTTCACTATTTTCGCTAACAATTCCGCACCATAGCTGAAAGGTGGATATGCATGTTGGGACAAAACAAATTGCATCACAGGTAGTTAAGGAGAAAATAATGTCCCTTTAGTCTCGAGTGTGAAGCCACTACTGTTTATACCCATCTACTTTTGTAATGCATTTGCCTTATTTGTACAGTGAAAATCTTTCATCCTGCAGTTAATGTCTGTAAGGTGCCTACCTATCGGAAGATAATGTTTGCCTGTGAGGCACAGAACTGAGGAAGCGATGCAGTCCCCACATCGAGTTCTCGTTTCCACATGCAAGACAGTGAACTGACAGGTAGCATTATGCTGCATGTTGCCATGACACTTTTTTGAGTAGCCACCCCATCATTTTATTGTGACATTCATTGCCGTCCCCGACACATATGTATGTTAAGATTAACCAGTCTGAAAAATGCAATTTTTGCCAAATTGAATGGTTTCAGAAAAATGTTTGCATTATCTGTGGAAAATATTTTGAAAGTTTTGTTCAGGCAAGTTTGATGCACAATTTAGTTTTGTATGCAGAGAGCAATTACATACAGTATATTCTGTTAAAAACACCTATGTATTCCAGGTAATGCGATGAAGTTCATTCATGAGATATGCAGGTGCCTTACTGTTGATGTGGATTAAGCTGTTTTGATTGCAAATTGTTTTGTGTCACATCTTGTGTTATATTTTCTTATACAAAATTATGTTNTGTGGATTAAGCTGTTTTGATTGCAAATTGTTTTGTGTCACATCTTGTGTTATATTTTCTTATACAAAATTATGTTAATTACATACGCGAATTATCATTAACTGTAGTAGCAATATTGTAGTCTGATTTGAATGTATTATGTGTTGTGTAATTTCCCTCAGTTTTGATAATTTTTTTGCCCATGGGACCCTAGTTTGTGTAGCTGCGAGTGTTTGGTATTTTATGTACAGCTGCAAACCCTATTTTAATATCCACAGATAAAAAAAAAAACATTATATTTCATAATGTTTGAATAAAATTGTGTTACAATATCTAATTCTCTGTAGTTATTTACTGTTTACATATTACAGGCCAGTGCATAGCTCCTTAATCTAATGATTCCAATGAAATATTATCTGAATTGTTATTCGATTGGGTTATGAAACCAGACTTAAACAATGTTGGACAGTCTGTAACACGCTCAAACCTCAATTATATGCCATCTGGTTCATACAGACATCTCATTCCTACAGATAGATTTATGAGGCACCATGAAAAATATTTGGTCAAAAAGTAGGGGAAAATAAAAAAATTGCTACAAAAACATATTAAAACACAGTTGCATGCCTTAACATTACAAAAAAAAAGGGGGGGGGGTGATTTGATCACTGTCCTTACGTAATGCGCCACAAGGTGGTAAAATAAATAACAGAAAACTGAAAATGTATTACAATTTACTTTTGTTAGCAGGTTGTGCGTGAGAAAGGGTGCAGACCCTATCAGCTGTCTCTCAGTGTGTGCATCCTCTGCTAATGCAGTTCCCTTGCCAGCAGAGATATGCATGCACATTCCACCCATCTTGGCAACATCAGCCATTGTCAATACTGTCTGCCTCTACCCACCTGTTCCACACTTTTATGTTCCTATCAGTATTTGTTACGGGTTTTGCTTGTTACCTATGTTTTGGGTTGTCTAGTGCTCTAATAACTCAAAAGACGTTTTGCTTTTCTTCAATGATTGATGTTTACCTTTCAAAATATGTATTACTTTAGTGGACTCTCTACCAACCTTTTTTCTGGGGACTGTAAAAAAAATTAACATACATCCAGGATTTCAGTAGATGGGAGTTCTGACATGTGCATCAATAAAATACAACTTCTAACCTATTAGATTTCATGTTGAATATAATGAGAGCTGTACATCATCTGTGAATAAAGGTTAACTAATAAACGCAATAAAAATTAGAATTAAAAAAAAAAGTATTACTGTATTAGTATGCATTATTGTAAATAATCCATTAAAAAACATTTTACCTCAACTTGCTTAACTAAAGAATATAGCATTACAACATATTGTATGCACGTAGTTTATTGTAATTGGACCCCGAATGCAAACCAACACAAAATTTTCAAACCCTGTGAAATGGAAAATAAAATGAAACCAAATTTAGAATGTCCCACGCACACTTGATTAGCTGAGCGTGCACGGAGGGGTTATCAACCGACAGTGCATCCACAACAGGCAAGGCGGTGAAGAGAAGCTTTAGCAGTGCGAGAAGTGAAACAATCTACACCTTCACTACCAGAGGGAGGGTCCAAGGATGCCACACTCGTTGCTAGGCAAATGTTCAAACAATTTTTGGTAACATGGGTAGGTCTTGAAGTTGCTGTCCATCGAGTTAAATTAATATGTTGATTTAAAATCATCTTTATTTTATGCCAGATATAATTAAACACCAAGTTTACGGTGAAGAAGCAACTTTTAATCGCAAAAGAAAACCTCTTTGCAAAAAATAATTCCTTGTTAAAATGTATTGGGTAACATTTGCTTTGAAATGCTAGCAATGATATGTGCAACTATTTTTAGCAATGGATAATCTTAATAAAAATTTGTAATATCGCTAGGTGTGTGATGGGAAGGCCAGGCATGCATGGCCGAGAGAGAGAGAACGCAGAATTTTTTTGCTAGACTCTAAGGCATGTAAGGGGAAGGAAAAAGGAGTGCTACTGAGAGAGGACGCCATGCTGGTTGCTAGGTAACAGCTTCCTCTGTCGGCAGGCATGTAAGGGGAGGGAAGCATGCCAGTCTTGCTGGCCGAGTTGCTGACACAATCAGCTGATCCAAACTGAATTGAATATCAGCGGCGCACTTGACGTATTTCACACCTAGTTTTTAGACGTTTGCATAAACTATCAGGTTATAAACGATCATTGCCAGAAATCCTGTGTGATAGGAACGAAAGTGATTTCGATTGATGCAATTAACGATAAAAGCAGGTAGTTTTATACTGTAGATATGGTGTAATAGTACACTGGAGAGCCAAAAAAACCAGTATAGGCGTGCGTATGCAAATAACAGAGGCATGGAACCAATCAGAGTAACGTGTTGTGGTTGGCAGCGCCTATATAAGACAACAAGCGTCTGGCAAAGTTGCTAAATCGGTTACTGCTGCTACAATGGTAGGTTATCAAGATTTAAGTGAGTGAACGTGGTGTTATAGTCGGCGCACGAGAGATGGGACATAGCATCTCCGAGGTAGCAATACGCGTACGACCATTTCACGAGTGTACCGTGAATATCGGAAATCCGGTAAAACATCTTCGGCATCGCTGCGGCTGGAAAAAGATTGTGAACGAATGGGACAAATGACGACTGACGAGAATCATTAAACGTGACAGACGTACAACCCTTTCTCAAATTGGCACAGATTTCAATGCTGGGGCATCAACAAGTGCCAGCGTGTGAGCTATTCAACAGACCATCATTGATATGGGATTTCGGAGGGAGCCGAAGGCCCACTCGTGTACCGTTGTTGACTGCACGACACAAAGCTTTATGCCTCGTCTGGGCCCGCCAACACCACCATTGGACTGTTGATGACTGGAAACATGTTACCTGGTCTGACGAGTCTCTTTTCCAATTGTTTGTATCGAACGGATGGACGTGTACGGGTATGGAGACATCCTCATGAATCCATGGACCCTACATATCAACAGGGGACTGTTCAAGCTGGTGAGGCTCTGTCATGGTATGGGGCGCGTGCAGTTGGCGTGAAATGGGACCCCTGATACGTCTAGATACGAGACTGACAGGTGACAGATACGTAAATTTTCCATCGGACGTGGACAATTCCAGCAGGACAATGTGACACCCCACACGTCGAGAGTTGCTACAGAGTGGCTCCAGGAACAATCTTCTGACTGTAGACACTTCCGTTGGCCACCTAAATCACCAGACGTGAACATTATTGAGCATATCTGGGATGCCTTGCAACGTGCTGTTCAGAAGTGATCTCCACCGCCTCGCACTCCTATGGATTTGTGGACTGCCCTGCAGGATTCATGGCGTGATTTGCCTCCTGCATACCTTCAGACATTAGTCGAGTCCATGCCATGTCGTTTTGCGGCACTTCTGCGTGCTCGCGGGGGCCCTGCACGATATTAGGCAGGTGTACCAGTGTTTTTGGCTCTTCAGTGTACATGCATTTTCAGTGCATCAAGAGTTCACCGTATTTTATTAATGTAAAACTTATTTTACCATAGAAAAGGTAATCATAAACCTTGATGTGACTAGCCTGCGCATGACACCGCAGTCCAAATTTTTACACCCTAAGTGGTTGTTTCTGCAACTGGGTATCAGTTTTTCTAAGAATACATTACCTTTTTAATTGAATTACATTTCATGAATAAAAACAATGTAGAATATTGCCTTCCCTCTCATCAGAGGTCAGACCTTATTGCATATTAGGCGTATGTGCAATGACATGGTCTGTTATTTCATTAATTGGGAAATGTTCAATCATTATTTGCTCAAAATACATTTATATTTCATTAATAGAAATTATTATTATTTTATTAGAGATGTATGACTGTGACCTCTGCGCTCGGTTGATAAAATTTGCTGTCTGGATGCAGTTTTCACATGG